>CAUYPO010094003.1:0-28379 GCA_963574435.1 Cheirogaleus major | reverse complement strand
TGTTTCAGAAGAAGACGACTTAACTATATTTGAATAAATGTAGATTGTTGTACCGTACTTAAAAAAAATAACACATCCCCTGAAAATAAGCCCTATGGTGTCTTCTTGAGGAAAAATAAATATAAGACCCTGTCTTATTTTCAGGGAAACACGGTAGTTCTTGTATAAGCAACAAATGAACCCAGCAAAAGGTTAAGGGTTTTGAAACTTCTGAGTATTCTCTCCTTCCCTTTGGGGAGGAAGGGGTTGTTTTGGTTCCTTGCTTTGGAATACCATAAGCCATTACAGAGAGTTTGTGGTCAATCCTCACTCAATGATCTGATCCTTCCACAGCTGCAGACTGTGATAAGTGACACATGAAGGAACACAAACATTTCAGAGGGAGGTTTCAGAAAAAGTGGTGACAGAAATAAATGCATTGTATAGTTGCTTCTTAGTTTTCTTTTTTTAAAAAGGTGATTTTTGAAGTCAATCCAAGATGATCCCCTCACTTACCCCCTTTTTTGGGGAAGGAAAAGGGATGGTGTGAGAACTGTAATACAGTTCCCCTTGCTACTAACCTGATATGTGATGGCTTATAAATCACGTGCTTAATATAATAGAAGCTCACATTAAAGCATCAGTATCCTGAATGACCGTTTATATTAAGCAAATATAGAAGAAAATCAAAAGGCTCCATGTAAAACCCACACTGGAAATCCAACAAAAGACAGTCCCATGTCCCTTTATGAAGCTTATGACCTTAAACATATCCAAATTCTACCATAAATATGCACCTCCAAGGTCCCAATATTTGCTAAATCCCTCCAAGTTCCATGTGTTTCCCTCTTTTAAACACATTTTCACTGAAGGCACAAAAATTCACAAAGGCATCACAGCAGAGAGAGTCATTCTAAAAGCTCCACAGACCATGACTCTGAGTAAGCCTTTTAAGGTGGGGGTATAAAAAATTCCCTAAAATGCTAAGTTGGTAGCACTCTGCCTTTTTACCACCTCAGATAAATAGGTAGCAAGTAGATAGCTAGCTCATTAGCTACAGTAAGCACATCCAGGGAAGGAGCTGGCTAGCATATCTCTTGGTTTGAAAGGTTTCCAATAAATTGTTTTTATTAAGAAATAAATTTTATGCCTACTCAATGGTAAATATATGTTAAGCTTCTTGAAACATTAAGAATTACTCATGAATATCCATTATTTCTACTTTTATGCAAGTACTTATCAATCATTACTATCTTGAGGGAGCATAGTATACATTCAATATTTAGAGAGAAAATGGATGTAATTTAGCCATCATGACAATTGAAAGAAAAAGTAAGAGAAGAGATAAATCTAAACCGAAGTGCCTCCAATGGAACAATAAAATGGCTCAGTATGACAAAATCTGGACCATAATCCAATGGGGCATTTTGTTTCTTTTTTTAAAATTAAACACTGGGAAACTACTACTTACTAAGTTCATCCACAGAACAATCTGTTAGATAGCAGTACTATCAGTGGAAGAGTTAGCCACAGAGATGGTGAAAAATCATAAGAGAATGGAATATAAAAACACTCAAGAAAAGTCCTCACAAAAGGAAAAAGTCTGAGCTAAAAGAAATGGCCAGAGATGTAGGAGAGAAGTGGGAGAGAGGAAAAAGAAAGGATGGAAAAGAGCACTGGATCTGAAATTAGGTCAACAGTGACCACCAGTTCCCTGAAGAGGCTCAGGGCTCATTTAAGTATTAATATTTGATTATTATGTCTTAGTCACTGTGCTAAACATTTAATATACCATATCACATTTAATCCTTACAGCACCCCTATGATGTTCTCTAACTTATAGAAAACAACTAACGCTCAAGATTACACAGTATCTAATAGTAGAGGTGAGGTTTTACCTCAGGCCTGTTTACTTCCAATGTTTACATTTTTAAAAAAATCCAAAGAATCTTGTGATTCAACAATAGTTTGCCTAAGACTTCATCTCAACACTATGCCAAGTAGTCAAAGTTTTTCTGCTCCTAAATTAAGTTCTTAAAAAATAACCAGCACTCAAAAGGAGTACCCTGAAAATAGTAGCTATTATTATAGTAGGATGAAATAATGGGTAATTTCCCCTGTTTTCTAAACTTTTTGAAAATGTTACTACAAGTTTTATTACTTTTTAAAAGATCACTCAGCATGAATTGGAGCAAACCCTTTTAAGTAGCATCACTACTGGGAGTTAGAAAAATCTATAAAAACTCTATTCCTATTTCCCTTAACACTTTGTATTGTGCTGACCACAGGAATTACAAAGAGAAAGGGGCTGAGAAATGGCATATAAAAGACCCAGAAGTTTCACTTATTGGTAACCATGTCAAATGTCTCCTCTCCTTATCACATCAATTGTACTATTCAAAGAAATAAAAAAAGAATGCTTGTGGGAGGTCAGAAAGGCCAACAGAGAACTTAAGTCCACATGCCATCAAGGTCCCACAGAAATAAGAGAAAAGACAGATATGGAAAAGCATAAGGCCCTAATGATGCTGAAAAATAAGAAAGTGTGTTAACAGCATATCAGAAAGTTTATGCAAACCAAAAAGCAGATATAATCAGATTGCTGGAGAAACGGTAGCACAAACACTTAAGAAGTAAGAGCACTCCAAGGGCCTTTATCAACAAATACAAAGCATTACAGTGAGTGGGCTTAAGGGACATCATCCCAGCAATTAATTAGGAACCACATTCAGAAAAGCTGGGCTGGGCCAATGCGGTGGCTCACGCCTGTAATCCTAGCACTCTGTGAGACCGAGGCTTGACGTCAGGAGTTCGAGAACAATTTGGGCAAGAGCAAGACCCTGTCTCTATTAAAAATAGAAAAAATTAGCCAAGCAACTAAAAATAGAAACAAAAAATTAGCTGGGCATGGTGGCGAGTGCCTGTAGTCCCAGCTACTAGGGAGACTGAGGCAGGAGGATTACTTGAGCCCAGGAGTTTGAGGTTGCTACGAACTAGACTGATACCATGGCACTCTATCCCTGGCAACAGAGGAAGACTCTGTCTCAAAAAAAAGAAAAGTTGGGCTGGTCAGTTAGAATCTCCCCCTCTTCCCTGTGATGCCTACAGAACAGCCAGGAGCAGAGGGTTTTGACCCCTGGCAAAACCCAGGAAATACTCTTATGAATAAGTATAGGCAGTGCTGCTATCATATACTTGTATGTGTGTTCCCAAACCATACACATTCCACACAATTGCACAGAAAACTCTAAACAAATAGGGATGTGAGAAAAATAAGGTTATGGGTCAATCACTTAAATAAACCCTATGGAACTTTGTAGCCCGAGCACTAGTAAAAACAAGCCTAATAAAAATACAAGCATAGTTAAATTTCTACTGGCAGAACAGCCTAAAACCCTGGGCCTCTCATGCTTTCTCCTCCTTCTAGATGACGTACTAGAGGATTTTGGCTTCTAACAGAGACCATTTTAATCAGAAGATAAAATCTGATCCAGGGTTTAGCCTTCTTCATTACCCCATTGTTTTAATACTAGACGTGTCTTCACAGCTCTTTGAACAACGCTTGCAGCTAGCTACTGAACTTGCCCATAACATAGCGGAAAGCACTAAAGTTCTTGAAGCCACAAAGTATTAATAGCTCACAACTTACACTAGCAGAAGTTACTGCTGTACATTTCCCAACTTTACATTTTCAGATTTTTCTTTTTTAAGTCTTTACATATTGCTAAAGCTCTCTCTTTAAATGTGAAGAAGCATATCCTTTATTGTTTAAACTTGGGAATATTCCTTATAAGCCAACATGACTTTAACTTTACACCAACATCACCCCCCAAATTATCAACGTCATAAATTAATTCACTTCAAAGAAACATGTGTTGTAGAAGAACAGACGATAGATATTTAACTTGGGAAGAACCTAGACAAGCAACCTGAAAGAACAGCAAGGGCAGAGCATTTGAGATAGGCTCATAAAGCTTATCCCAGCCCACCCCCATGTCCCTTCTCATACCAGGATCCTGGGAAATACATGAAAGCTCTTTACCAGACAGCTCCCCTTCCCTTGACATTTCAGTGGGGTCTATAATTTGCTTGCTTCCTCTATGCTCCAGGCCCTGATGCTTTCAGGCATCCTACAATGAAGCCTGCCTCTGATACTCCCTGCCTACTGACTCCCTTTCATGACAGAGATGTCATGGAAAGCAGACCTACACACCTGCACAGGAAGATCAGGTCTTCTCCAACTAGTGAGAGACACAGTCGTTCCTTCATAAATATATGTGAAGGCTTACAAATATTTGAGGACTTTTGAAAGAAAAGGAATAAAATAAAGAGAATATCTAATCATGGAGGAAACATATATCAGATAATAGGCAAGGATGTCATTTCTTTTAATTTTTAATGTTCTCAGAGAAAATATTATACTCATAAACCAGGAACAGGATGCTATTAAAACAATTAAAGAACAAAAAATTTAAATTTGAGTGCTGAAATTTTAAAAAAGATAAAATGGGCTAGATTAAAAGAATAGCCCATAAATATTAGGAGAGGCGAAAATTCTTTCAATTTTAGAATTACCAATATATTCATGATGCCTAACACAGTGCTTACTACATATCAAGCATTCCATAAATACTTGATAAATGAACAAGCAAGAGAGTGAGGATGAATAAAAATAAGTCAATATGCATGGCTGGTTGGCTGGCTAAGCAAATAACCTGGAAGATTAAGTTGAAGATACCTTTTTGACTATAGGACAAAAATGCAAAGGAAGTTTTAAAGCATTTAGAGAAATGTTACAATGAGACATGAAACAAAAGTTATAACACAAATAGATTTGGAGAAAAGCCTTACTCTCTCCCAGGTTCTCCATGGTAAGGAGGAGCTTCCCAAGGATCAGCTCAGTAAATATTCAAGTCATCCATCTACAGCTTGGCATGCTACTCAACTGATATCATAAAAAGAAAAAAGGCAAAAGAAAAAGCTCTCACGTGCCTCAGCAAAGGATTTGCTGATTTGTAGGATTCAAGGGTACCATTATAAAAAGCTAAATTGAACTTCCATCCAGAAATGATGATAATAAAGTAATCTGAAACCAAGAGTTTTTAAGGAAATAAGACTTGGCAGCATGAGGTTTCCATAGATAGACAGCCACAAAATATTTGAACAAAAGAGACAGATTTGTCTAAAACTCAACAGTATTTTCCTGACTGCAATCCTGAACCCTGTGCAACAGCCAAGTTCTTTCTTACAGTGCCTTATGGGACAAGTCTCTTAAAATGATTGCTATACTTGAGCTAGCAGAGGATAGGCCCTGTTATTTAACTACTTCTTTATAAATTTTGGTTAACTAAATGCCACAGATGCTTCTGATGTTCTCAGAATGGACAGGCATGCTTCCACTACTCAATGTAAGAGAAGTAGCACAATTATATTAATCAAGCAGCCCATGACTTCTGGGAAACCATCTAAGCTGCTATTTTGGGGAAGAGGAGGGAAGCTTGGGTTGGGTTGGTTAGCAGCTTATTTCTGATTTAAGTAGGGGGGGGGGATCCTCATTCCAGTGTCTTGTTTTTCTTCAAAGCAGAGGGGAGAAAAACTCACCACCATGTTTCATTAAATATGATAAAGTGTAAGTGATATCAATCTGTGGGAAAAGGGGTTGGGTATCTCTCACAGCCCACCTCCTGGCCGAGCTGCTGCCATTAATACTCCCACTATACTTCCTTGAGTGCTGAAAGAGAACTTTCAGGTTGTTGTGGGCCTCTCTGAGTAAGAAGACTAGGCCAGAAAAGAGGGATTCAAGAGGCCACTTTCTACCAAAGTACAGCTTGAAAGTGAGATATTATCAGTATGTTTTAAGATTTGAAAATTCTGAGATACAGGAGGTTTGGCTGACAGTAAAAGCCTCAAAGCCACAGAACTCTAGTCAGAAAAGCTAAGGTTAGTATGATACTTATTCCTACTGTGACTGAGAAAAACCAAACTAGTATTTAAAAAACATGATTTTAGCAAAGTAAGGATAAGACCTAACCTAAGGCTTCAGTCACTAGTAGAACAACTAGAAGAAAAAAGTATCCTTGCAAATTAGACCCCCCCCCCAAAAAGAAAGAAAAAAGAAAAAAAAGAGAAGAAAAAGAAGTCTTATTTCTTGCAAGTTTAATATAGTCTGATTCATACAAATATAATAAAGTTAAGCACTATCTATGAGACAGAAAGGACGTTCATAAAGACAGCTTTGAATCTGTGGGATGATAATCATTAGAGCAAAAAGGTTACCTAAGATGTTCTAAGCCCCAAAGAACTTGAAAAGTACCTCTGGTAGCAAGGCCCTATTCTCAGGCAGACATCAAGGCGGGTGGCAATGGTGATACATGGACCAAGAGAGATGGACAATGCAAGGAAGTGGTTGTGTAAAGAATAAATACTAGTAAAAAACAAATCATCTCTCTAAAAAGATGTAATCTGCATAAAACAAACAGGAATTTTCCAAATCACTCATATTCCACAGTTCCATCTCTGTGCCATTCTTTAACTTGCACAAAATGGGCCATGTCTATTGTTTTCTACCACTGTGAAATATTTCACATAATGGGAAACAATGGAGAAGTGCCTTAGTGACAATGTATCTTCTAGATATGTGACAATTTTCCAGGGGTGAAGGGTAAGGTGTTGGTGAGAATGCATGTCTGTAAGTGTGAGGGTTGATCCTAGTCATAGTTTGTAGGTGCCCCATTTTAAATGTGAACACATTTTCTTCTAACACTTTTCTTTGAAAATGTGATATGCAGAAAGACACAAGCAAGGAGTTAATAGATTATATGGGTTTGCCAAATTGGAGATCAAAGTAATTGGGAAGTCCAGCACAGGGAAAGGTCACCCCAGAAAATCTCACTCTTCAAGCAGGCTCTGGCAAGAAGGAAAGAAGATTTTAATCACTGCAGCTAATTACAGAGATGCCTAAATCACAAGAAGAGTTATTTAAGTGTCTTAAATACAATAAAAAGTAATTAACAGGAAGCACCATCTTGACAGCTTCATGTCGCAAACCAATCCTAAAAGGATCAGCTAATTCCCAACCTGAGAGCCAGAGAGTGAGAAATGACTGAAAGTTTGATCTTTTTATTTTTTATTTAAACTGTTTTGATTAACAGATAACAACTCTTGCCAACTCCACAGTGAAGTTAATCAAGAAAAAAATTTTAATCTATTAGAAAAACCATGAACTTTGTTTCCATTGATTCCCTAGAGGGCAAACGATGAGGAGCCATAGCCTGTGTCACATAAGCAAGTCCTTTCTAAGTTCCTGTGACTCAACTACCCCCATACAGAGAGAGGAGAAACAAAAGGATTAGACTGAACCCTCTTGGGGATACAGACAATTCACACACTTCGCATATGAAATACATCTAAAAATCGGCTTTGAAATAACCCTTTAAGAGATACCATCTCATCTGCCTCTTTCTTCTCTTTTCCCTAAAATCACCAGTTTCAAAGAATTTCTTCTACATTTAGAAAAGTCTGCTGTTTTCTTTAATAACAGGAAAGCCACTAGGTGTTGTGAGGGCCTAAATGTAGTTATATAAACCCACAGATTATGACAGACATAATTTAGATGGGATCTCTTCTTAATTCCACATTTCTCTGAGCTTAAACAAAGCTCACCTTTCAGAGAGGCAATGCACACCACAGAGGCTCTCAACTAACACTTCCCTTCACTGACTCATACATTCTATGATCCCAGCAAAATCTACAGGCTGATGCCAGTATGAGTGACTGAGGGCCACTCTAACACACCCTGCGCACTTCTGTCCCAACCAGACAACCCATTTGTTTTTGTCCTCAAATCTAGTTTATACTGGTTGCGCTTGTTTTAATTACGTACTTCATTAAATACTGTATTAATCAATTGAAATATTAGCACACAAAGAATGTGTGCTTATGAAAACACTTGCATGCTTCAAAAAATTTAATAAAGAGAAATGGCTTTAAAATGGTTACAAAATATATACGAGTGGGACAATTTTAACAGATGAGGAGGATGTAAATCACAATGATACAGGGTTCCATAATTAGTGTTCTGAAGTCCTCATTCTAAATAAAGTTATGTAATTCACCAGGATATCATTATAGGTGGTCCATGCTGCCCAGATAGCAAAGATTTAGAAATATATTCACAATTTTATGTTTAAAATAAATAAAATATTTGAGACATGTCTTTTAAAAGTTCCCTTCTCTAGACAGTGTTTATAAAAAACTGACCATTAACATAGAAGGCTACGGTTGCTCACCCCTGTAATCCTAGCACTCTGCGAGGCTGAGGTGGGAGGATCGCTCGAGGTCAGGAGTTCGAGACCAGCCTGAGCAAGAGCGAGACCCCGTCTCTACTGAAAATAGAAAGAAATTAGCCGGACAACTAAAATATATAGAAAAAAATTAGCTGGGCATGGTGGTACATGCCTGTAGTCCCAGCTATTCAGGAGGCTGAGGCAGGAGGATCGCTTGAGCCCAGGAGTTTGAGGTTGCTGTGAGCTAGGCTGAGGCCACGGCATTCTAGCCCAGGCAACAGAGCGAGACTCTGTCTCAAAAAAAAAGATAGAAGGCTATTAGTAGTGTACCTTAATTCTCAATATAAGGTGAATATTTGGAGATTCTTATTTATTTATTAATACTGAAATTTTTATATAATATTATTTGAAGTTGGTTTTTAGAGATAAAGTCTCACTCTGTCACCCCTGACTAGAGTATAGTGGCATCATCCTAGCTCATTGCAACCTAAAATTCCTGGGCTCAAGCAATCCTCCTGCCTCAGCCTGAATAGCTGGGGACTATAGGTACATGTCACCACACCTGGTTAATTTTTCTATTTTTTGTAAGACAGGGTCTCGCTCAGGCTGGTCTCGAACTCCTGTCCTTAAGCGATCCTCCTGCTTCGTGCAGGAGGATCCAAAGTGTTAGGATTACAGGCGTGAGCCACCAAACCTGGCCTGAAGAGATTTTTTAAAGTGTAGAAAATTCAGAGAAAAGATAAGTGAGAACAAAGTCAAGGCAAAGGGAAAATAAATAGAAGCTATGAGTAAAGTTAGAACATAAAAAGCATGCTACTAAGTCCACTTGCTACAGATGGCCTATCTTTGGCAATGAGCTTCCAATCACTAAATAAAAGAGGAAAACTATTAGTTACAAGTTTTTCAGTATCGATTAGATAAAAACAAACTTGCAGCTATCCCAGGTAATGAGACATCCAATTACTCCTGGTTATGATTCATAAAGGGATGATCTGCAATACAGTGAACAAATCATTCAACAAATTCATTAAGCTCCTACCATGTGCTGGATACTGGGGCTATAATAGGGAATAAAAGAGACAAAATTCTCTATCTTTAGGGAAACAATAGTCTAGTGATGGCTGGCTTCAATAATACCAGTAAATTCTTTACATGTCTAGTGACTGCAGCCTAGCAGTTAAACCACAAAGTCTAGCTCAGTAGAAACAACCCTATGAAGAAACGTATAATTAATTCCAGGTACCTGCCAGGCTGATCTAATCCAAGGAGACAATTTAAATATCTAGAAGAATACTTCTAAAATTCTTCTAAACTTGTACATGCTTCTATAACTCAAAAAAATTTACTTCAGTGAATCACAAAAATAATATTTCATACAATCCAATTATAAGAACTAGGAAGTAGAAAACTCAATGTTATATCCTGTCTGGCAGGAACCTGGAGTACAGATATTGGATTAAGACCAGACAACTTGTGTCGTTAAACAACCAAATGCAAAACAGGGTCGGTACCTTCTTACAAAGACTCAAGAATGTAATCAAAACCCAGAGTGGAACACAGAGTGACTCCACCTCTGCAGAGAGGAAGGCTGAAGGAGCAATCTCAGTACAACCAAAATAAATGCAGTTGAAATCTCAAGGTTTTATGGCACAGAGCATGGCCACAACTCTCTACTCTGGAAATTTTAAAAAGTCATCTGTCTCGGCCGGGCGCGGTGGCTCACGCCTGTAATCTTAGCACTCTGGGAGGCCGAGGCCAGTGGATTGCTCAAGGTCAGGAGTTCAAGACCAGCCTGAGCAAGAGCGAGACCCCCATCTCTACTATAAATAGAAAGAAATTAATTGGCTAACTAAAAATATATATATAAAAAAATTAGCCGGGCATGGTGGCACGTGCCTGTAGTCCCAGCTATTCGGGAGGCTGAGGCAGGAGGATCGCTTGAGCCCAGGAGTTTGAGGTTGCTGTGAGCTAGGCTGACGTCACAGCACTCTAGCCCAGGCAACAGGAGTGAGACTCTGTCTCAAAAAAAAAAAAAAAAAAGTCGTCTGTCTCAAATTATTCTAAAAACAAAAAAAATCCTAATTAAATACTTCCTGAATATCTCCTTTAATCAGCATAAACTTATTTTAAAAATATACCTACCTCAGTGGTAACTAAATGAGATAATCTACTCTAATAGAGTGTTAGATAAACATTGGTGGAGGCCATCTGCCAAAAATAAAGAGATATGTTTTTTACAATAGTGAAACTGTTTTCACCAGTAATCAGTGACTGTAAAAATTTTAATTTAGGGGAATACTAACATTCCAACTCTTTACAGTAGAGAGGCAGGCATCCAGTTCCTAAGATGTGGTGATAGATTGGTAATAAATCATTATTGCAAGTTATACAGATAGAAGAATGAACAAAATATGTACTAGTTTTTCCCATTTCAAAAATATCATTAGATTTGTCAAGAACCTGCCCTGCTCCTAACAAAACCTGATGGTTGCGATGGTGTGAAGGTAATAACATCAAAACTCTATATTGAGCTCCTCCTGGCAAAGATGAAACCTCTCTTTGTTGTGTGAACATTAACAACAACATTAATAAATATAGGAATGGTAACAGTAGCTAAAAATAGTAATTTCCAAATGTGAAGGCAAGAATAAGGGGGAAGAGGCTCCTGTGATAGGAGAGTTTCTAGAAGCTAAATAGCTACAAGATCCTCATTCTTTTCAGAGGCATGCTGTGGCTTAGAGGTATTTCTGCTAATGGGGTTCATTGTACTTTCAATAAGACAATCTTTGTTTTGATGAGAAACCTATTCTTTTCTTCCCCTCCACTATGCCCCCTTAAAAGAAAAGAAAAATAACAGTTTGGTAACAAATAGCATTTAAGGCTGTTAAATAGAGAAGGAAACAATTACAGCACTGGTATATTTTATGCAAAGTAAGAACTGCTACTGGGGTCTGACTGATTGTTTTAATATTTATTGTGGAAGCATGGCCCAGCAGGCTTCCTCCTTCCCCTATCAGATACCTCCCTTGATAGGCCTTTTATCAACAAGGCTGCCAAGAGACCTTGGAATAGAACCAGGTTACAGCCAGTACAGCAGAATAGGAAGACCCTACCATCTACCGACTACATTCCTCTATACAAAGAAAATGTCCAATTAACCTTACCTCTTCTTCCCTCTTCCTCCACACCCCAGCCCCCTACAAATGAATTTCCTAAACCAATATGCAGAGAATCTTTTTAACTAGTTTTGGATAGTAGCTAGGGCCTGCTTGATATTCAATAAATGGCATTATTAATAGTAATAATTTGTACTTCATAGTGCCAAGCACACAGAGCCCAATAAATCTTAAATAACAACAATAATGAAAGTATATGATTACCTGATGAGTGATTATAAAGTACTTTGCAAATGTAAAGTGCTACACAGGCATGTAATTATAAACCACTGGGTTAAGAGTAAGAGAAAGCAATGCAGAGTGAAAGAAAGGAGGGATTTATTTGAATGAGCAGAGAACCCTTATCTACTTGAGAGACAGCTGAGTCCCTGCCAGTCAGAACACTCACATTCCTCCAATGGTGACAGTGGCACAGGTACGCTCTGAAAATGCAGGCACCGTCTCTGTGGCTGGGCTGGCTGGTCTAATGTAGTCCACTGTCACATTGACCTGGAAATAAAGAATCAAGGCAGTTAGGGTTGGGAGTTTACAAGACAGCTCACTAGCAGCCACATATGCCTGCACAATTGTGAAAGATCAAATCACTCAGTTTGACTTTCTGGGTCTAGGATTTTAAAAAACAATAAAAAACTGAGCAATAGACAGGCAGAAAATATTTACAAAAGATATAACTGGTAAAGGACAGTTATCCAAAACACACAAACAACTCTTAAAACTCAACAATAAGAAAACAACCTTATTAAAAAATGCAAAGACCTGAACAGCTCACCAAAGACAAGATACAGATGACAAGCATAGGGGAAGATGTTCCATATCATATGTCATTAGGGAATTGCCAATTTAAACAACATTGAAATACCACCACACGTCTATTAGAATGGCCAAGACCCAGAACAATGACAACACCAAATGCAAGCAAGGATGTGGAGCAACAGGAACTCAAATTCATTGCTGGTGGGAATGCAAACTGATGCACCCACTTCAGAAGATAATTTGGTGGTTTCTACAAAATTGAACATATTCTTACCATTTGATCCAGGAATACAGCTTGTTTTGTTCTTGATAATTCTTAACCTGGTCCTTGAGAAGCTAGGACAGACTGAAATTACATGCAGAAATTTACCTAGAGGAGTTGAAAACTTATTTTCACACAAAAACTTGTCCACGGATGTTAACAGCAGCTTTGTTCATTACTGCCAAAACTTGGAAGCAACCAAGATGTCCTCCTCTAGGTGAATGGATAAACTGTGGTACATCCAAATGATGGAATATTATATACAGTGCCAAAAAGATAAGAGCTATCAAGGAAAAGACATTGAAGAACCTTAGATGCATATTACTAAGTGAAAGAAGTCCATCTAAAAGGTGTCATATATGATTCCAACTATATGACATTCTGGAAAAGGCAAAACTATGAAGACAGTAAAGATCTGCAGTTGATAGGAATTGCGGGTGGAGGGGGGATGAATGGGCAAAATACACAGGATTTTTAGGGCAGTGAAACTATTCTATATGACACTATAACAGGGTATACATGCCTTAGACATTTGTCAAAGCCTACAGACAGTACAACGCCAAGTATGAGCTCTATGGACTTTGAGTGATGTGTCAATCTAGGTTCATCAATTGTAACAAATACACCACTCTGGTATGGGACTTAGTATGTATGGTGGGGGCAGAGGGTGTACAGGAAATCTCTCCACTTTCTGTTCAATTTTGCTGTGAACCTAAAACTGCTCTAAAAAAATAAAGACTATTTCAAAAAGAAAGAAAAAAGCTGATAACCAAAAGAGCAGGACAATTGGCTGAACACATAAGGCCTCACAGAAATTCTACTTGACAGAGATATGGTTTGCAACATTCCTTCAGGACTGCTAGACATTATGATAAAGCAGATCTTTAACTTTTTTGGGTCTGTTTTTAAAAATATGAACTGCCTCCATGGAAAAACTGCATGTAATTTCAGTCTGTCCTAGCTTCTCAAGGACCAGGTTAAGAATTATCAAGAACAAAACAAGATGACAATCACAAAGATGCTTGGTTTCACAGTACGTAAATAAAAGCACACAGCTAACTAGGTCTAATACCAACACAGATGGAGTTCTGAAATTTGGGGGTAGGTTGGGGGGATGATCAAGTACACCAGAAGAATCTTTAGGTTTTGAATTAATACAGGATACGTATATAGATAGGAAGATAGGAGCATAAAATGGAAAAACTATTTAATCCTAACATATATTAAATAAATGGGGGTAGATGTATTGACTATGCTTTTTCTTTACAAAGCATTTTAAAATAAAAATGTTTGTGTGTCAAAAGAAACAAGTATGTGGTATCCTTTAGCACTCTTGTATAGGCTTGCCAGGAGTCCAAGGCTGCAGTGAGCTATCACTGAGCCACTAAACTCCAGCCTGGGCGACAGAATGAGACCCTGTTTCTAAATAAATAAATAAATAAATAAAAACTTTAAAAATTAAAAAAAGAATTTTAAAAACTACGCTTAGCTGGAGGCAAGAGGACTGCTTGACATCAGGAGTTTGGGACCAGCTCGAGCAATAGTGAACCCCCATCTCTACAAAAAAACAGAAAATTTAGCTGGGTGTGGTGGCGCATGCCTGTAGTGCCAGTTACTCGGGAGGCTGAGGCAGGAGAATCGCTTGAGCCCTGGAGTTAGGAATTGCAGTGACCTATGAAGACACCACTGCACTCTAGCCTGGGCAACAGAGCAAGCCTTTGTCTTTAAAAAAATATATATATAGCCACAGTACAGTCCAATTTGGGGGCATTCAGTGGGAAGTTAATAAATTGTGGAGATGAAGGAAGAGGTCCACATATCTTTTGAGTTTTCACCCAATCCATCTAACAAGTCTTCAATTCTGTTACTGGGGGAAAAAATCATCACTGCATAAAAATAAACTAAGTGATTCTCAAGGTTACTTTGTACCTGCCAATGCCAACCTTCCTCCTCAGCATGCACACAGAGGTGGGACAGCAGCTTTCAGCACAGAAACACTGCATAGAGGAACACAAGCTCTACCCAGACAGAGCACTAACTCATCAAGAAGGCCACATGCGTGGTGGTGATGGTGGAGATGATGAGGGAAGTAATGGAGGAATAACAAACAAAAGTGAACACATGTTCATCTTCAGGCCGGAAGGCCAAACTGGTGTGCTATCCAAAAGTGTCTTCCAAGGAAATCAGTGGGAAGACAGACAAATTTAATCTTCAGTAACCAAAAGAAGCAGCTACATTCATCTGCCAATAATTAACTGGTTCCTATATCTAGAGAAAGAGAACTGCAAATAAGTTAGAGATTAAAGAGCTCCTTGTGGATACAACATTATTAAAGAAAATCTCAAATACAAATGAGGCCCTGAGAATAGTCCACAGCCAAGAAATACACCTGCAGGCAGCTATGACAAATCAGGAATTAAAGTCAATGTGTAATTAGCATTATGTCCCTCTCCTGTGGATTCCAAGATCTGTTCCTCTATCTTCGAGTTTTTCATCTCCAGATACTCATCTGACTGTCAATCACTTGAAAATGAGCCACAGTTTAAACAGTTTCAATCGAAAACACTGTAAATCTCATCAGTGTCTTCATCTGACTAAATGAAAACCTGAACTTTGTGTTTTGGGGTTAAGTACATATGGAATGGCACAAGTTAAAGAGAAGAAACACATTACTATAGATGTGTTCTTCCTTTTTAAAGCAGCTACTCCTGAAACGTTTGGTATATAAGTATTTGACAAATACATGACCAAAAGGCTGACCCAGAGCCTGATCCTTGTTTATAACAATGACCAACCACAAGGAGCCCTGACACTCTCTTACAAATGACTCACACATCATCTTTGGATCTCAGTTTCCCCTCTAGAAAATGAGAGCACTAGATTAGAACTTTAGAGCATTATTTAACTAGAGTTCTAAGAGATAATGTAGCCAGTCATAGTACACTGTATAGTGTTTTCTTACACTTTTGTATTTCCTATCTCACATTTATTACAATCAACTGGGACACAGATTGTAAACTCCATGAGAGTTCAGACCATGTCTGTTATTCACTGAAAGACCTGGCATAGCACCTGCAAAGTAGAAGAATATGCACTAAACATTTGTTGCATGAATAAATATTTATCATCAGAAACTCTTTTAGACAGAACATTCTGAAGGACATTTTCAAAGTAGGCATTTTGAGGCCAACTTGGTCAAGCTGTTGACCATTCTGCTGTTTTATATAACAACATATTTTTTTAAACCATGGGTGTGGTGGTGTTAGGGGCGACATTGAGGAAGAAGAAATACTTTGAAATTGTGATAATACTCTAACACTTTAATCAAAGCAATGACTATAAAAGATCAAGCAAGCAAAATTATGTAATTTCTCATTTTTTTCTCAAAGATAAGTAAGGGTAGCAGGCAATCTGATCTATCCTTGGTTCATCAGATTATTCTTTGCAAACAATTTCAGAATATTCCTTGAAAGCAATTTCAGTGACCCTTCAGAGGAACTAAGATGGCAACTTAAAACTAAATTTATATCTCAATCGATCGCAAAGTCTGAAACTAGGTTAGTACAATAGAACAGCTGTGGGCCACATTTAAGGAATTCCAAGGATCTCTGGATATTCTTCATACAACTAGAACAGTATCAAACCACTAAAGAACTTCATAGACTTTGATGTTGCTAATGATAAAGAAATAACAAAATGTGAACAACCTAAGCATAAAAGATGAGATGAAGCAGGAAGAAAAACAACTATAATATATATCCATAACAATTCCAGGTCATACCCTAAGTTTAGTGTTAATATAACTAGAACTGTTATGTGAGGCTACTTTGCATAATTACTGCATAATCCCACCATTTCACAAAGCCACTCACAAATTTACAAAGAGGCATAATAAATACTCTGTCTCTCAAAATAACCCCTTTATAACCTCTTATTCATGACACAATGTTCAGGCAGTTGTAGACAGCCTCTATGCACCCAATACAGAGAAGAAAATGCCATCTGGTCTAAGTCTGACTGATGCTGCCTAGAAACAAAAGTAAAACAAAATATGTCACACGGCCTCAGTAAAAGCATGGACACTGTGGAGCACCAGGATCCAGGGCTTGGTTCCCATCAATTCTACATGGCAGCTGTGTGAACCGGGATACCTTATCTAGCAGCTCTGTGCTTCTGTTTAACGTGGGTTAACTGTGCCTATCTCACTGCTATGGGAAGAAATTCATTAATATACATAAGGCATTTAGAACAGGGCCTGAATCACAGTACACACTATGTAAGTGTCAGTTATTTTTAGATAAACATGTACTGGTTTTCTTAGAACAGTGCCTGGCACAGAGTGCTAAATAAGTATCCATGAGATAAAATAAATAAATATACACATATACATATATGGATAAAAAGATACATGTTGAATTAAATCATTAGATTACTGAAATCATTAGGCAAAAAGAATAAATTAAATACACTTTTCTCTTTAAGAAGCCACAGCAAACAAAAATATGCACCTCATACATATTCATCCCAACTTAGAGCTAAGTAGGGCTTAAAGAATGATATACTATCTAGTATTTATTCAGACATTTTACAGATTAATTTTGCAGGTACCAGTTATTGGATATTTTATTTACTGAAGATAATTGAAGCAGAGTGTTGTGAAACATCTCAATTAATAGAGATATTTTAGGCAGGATATTTCTTGCCTTACTAAATTAGGAAGACAATGAACATCAAATAGTGACCAAGTTTCCGTTTGCTTGGGACTTAACAGGACCTTCCATATATACTACTCCTCAGTATTGAAATGATGTATTCCTGATCTTTTTTCCCCTGTTAAAAGTACCTTATGTAATTATTCTAAAAATATACCAGTGATACATATTTTTAAAAATTTTGAAACACATCAATCACCCATTCATCTAGGTACAGGAAGAGCTTCAAAACAAAATGCTAAGGAGCATCTTGGTCCTGCCTCTGGGCATGCTCTCAGCTCACCTCCTAGCTAAGTGATCTATGCAGACACAAGCACTTGTAGAGCTGCTCATCTCTCACAGGAGGACGTCAAACTTACCTCCTTCTAGACAAGCACCGTGTAACAGAAATATAAGGAGAGTGACAAATGAGAGCCACATGTGTATGTTTAAATTTTCCTAGCAACGATATTGAAAAATTAAAGGGAAATAAGTAAAATTAATTTTAATACTATTTTTTATTTAACTCAAAGTTTTCAAAACATCATATCAATATGTAATGAATATTTTTAAAGTACTGAAATTATTTTTTGTACTAACCTTTTAATAGCTGATGTGTACTTTATACATGCACAGCACATCTCAATTTGGACCAGCTACATTTCGAGTGCTCAAAACCCAGATACAGTGATGGTCATCATTTGGGACTGTGCATACCCAGACTTTCTGTTAAGGCATAAGAGTCCTAGCCTCATTCATCTATCACACGATCTTGCCTTTTGTGGTTCAAACATTCTCCCTTTATTTTCCCCTGTGAACTCAGTTTGATGAAATGCTCTTAGATCAAGTATGAAACAATATGGTATGAAAAACCAGGTATTTAAAAAAATGTTTATCCTTCATTTTTTTTTCAAATCTATTATTTGACTATATTAGAAAGATAAGCTATATACTTTTTCAGTTCCAAAGAAACAATTTCAGGTGTGATAAATTTATACATATGGAGGAAAAATCCCCCACTCTGTAACTACTATTGTAAAATATATTCTATTCAAATGGTTTAATGAAGATACTTTTCAGTGCCTGCTACCAATTCAATAGCCAGATTTTATTAATTCTTTTTTTATACTTTAAAATAAATTTATTGTCAAGGCTTTCTCAGATTTTTATTTTTTATACTTTTAAAAAAATTGTACTTGGATTTTATTAGTTCTTGATTTATCAATATAATTCTAAAATTCTTTATCTTGTGTTTGAAATTCACTCTAATGTATGGATGGTGAGTGGACAGTGGCCAGAAACTCAGGTTAAAGAAATATCTGCTTCTGTAGTTAATAATCAAGGCCTCTGGTGATTACTTATATTATTAAAAACAAAATGAACAATTGGTAAATATAAACTATTTATTTTCATAAATATTTGTAATTATAAAACACTGAAATTTATTTGTTCCATTAGGATATCTTTGAGCTGATGTGTCTTAAATTAAAACATTATAGATACATTCACAAAAAATTATACATTTTGTTGTCTCATCTACACTGCAATGATTAGGAGACATAAACCAATGCTCCCTTCCTACCTCTCCAATCCAGCCTAAATATATTCTGTAACACTCCCTTCCAAATCATTGTAATTAGGTGCTTAGGCTGGTTGTTTGTTCACATGTATTTATGTTGCTTTCTCCCATCTATAATCACACTTCCCACCTCCCCCCTAGAAAGTCAGAACTATTTTAAGCATATTTCATTTTCATCAATGGAATTTTAACCTACAGCGCTTACAAACTCTTACAAGCACAGAGTCAAACAGCTTTTGTTATTTGATAAACTAAGACTGTTTTCAACAAAATGAGTCTCCTATCTCAACCCTTCCTGTGGTCCCCAGTGGATGGGCAGATGCTTTTATCTGTTTGGAGAGGAAAGGTAAAATATGGCTTGATATAGGGCCCATGGAGATACTAAGAATCTCTTCCTGACATTAGGCATTCATTTAAGAGGACATCACTGCTCCCTGATAAACCTGCACCTTGATAAATATTTAATTTAGAGGCATACACAAGCACAAGACCCACAAATATACATTAAAACATTTTATGTAAGAGGCCATTAGAGAACGGCAAAGATTTCTAGAAGTAGTGATTATAACCTAACAACTGATCTGAAAATATAATACAGTTTATGTATAGAGGTGAATAATAGGCACATATAAAAATCTAATTTTGACAACTGAAAATATTTTAAATAAATATGATGGGTAGAGAAAAGCGGAGATCACTATTTCAAAATAATCTCACAGCTGCCAGAAGTTTCATTAAACCTCTTGATTCCTAAATGCTATAGTCCTACAAATATATTTAAAAAGTATAACCTGTGTTTGTGAATCATTATCTCATTATTTTATCACTGGCATAACTCATATCAATACTTTAATAGAATAATGCTTATCCCTAAGAAGGAATGCCAGAAGGCCTCAGAGGCATTACTGGAAACTGTCCCTTGTGTCCCCTGCATGTCCCTTCTTACTCCTCATCAGAGCTGCCATCTCACACTGCCTTCCTCTAAGGATGGAAGTTGAGTGTGGGTCTTTTTCCTCCTTTATACAAGTGTCAATCACAGTCATCTGTGGCCAAAATTTCCAAGGTCACCAGCAGTCAGGGGAAATTAAATCACTTAGTCCAAAACTCTCCCTGGAGGAGTTCCAGCCACACAAGCAGCACAAATACATGGAGATACTTATGTCTTTGTGTAGAATACACACAATGTCACCCAGTCTTTAAAACAACAATAAAAAAACTATGATGAAAGGCTCATAGAGATGAAGAAAGGGGATCTGTTTCATGGCTTCTAAGAAGAATTACTGGGGGGAAGGGGATATTATTAAGAAATGGATAAAAATAAAAGGTTACTTTACATTTGCTCTGTCTATGAAGATTTGGAATGTCTGTACTCACCAAAAGGTGAAATCTAAGTAATAAAAGTGGAGAATAAAGTATTTACCCTGCCAAGAGTTCCAATAAATTCCTATTGCTCCAGGGGCTAGGTATTGCGTGGGTGAGGAAAGCTGGTACAGAAAAGCCATCCTGCATTCACTGCAGTTCAGAGCACTCCCATTTCTGCAGCATGCCCATGATCTGGCATTAAGAAGTCACGCAGCAAAAGAAATGTACATTCAATGTTAACTAGAGGCCAAAGTTAGAATGGTGACTTGGCCTCAAGGAAGTATATCATGACCTCAAAGGAGAATTATGGAGAAAAATACAATAATTCTTCAGCAATACGTGCCAATGACCAAATAGCCCCCAAAATACAGCACTTGTGTATATAAATTATTCTTAGTTTTGTTGCTAAGTTATTAGCATTCTAAGATACAACCATGTGTCGATATCATAGGTCTTTCTTTCTGTAGACATGCCACCCTCTCCCTCTATTTCTCACAGTAGAGGCCTACTAAATAAAACAAAGTTTCTTGATCAAAGGCACAGGGTTCACAGAGCAATGACACCTTAAGTCAATGTCAGAAATTACACACTGATCAAAGACTATCCTGCACTGCCTCTGTGTCCACCTCCAAATTCAGGTCTCTTGACTGGTAGCCACTGTTTTGAAAAACAGTGTGTGTGTGTGTGTGTGTGTGTGTGTATGTATATATATATATATGTACAACCAATCCCCTAGACCACAAACACTCTGCTACAGTTTCCACTCCTAAGTTATCAGAAATAGGAAGCAAAAATATTGTTTAGCTTCTTAAAAAAAATTAAGAATAGAATTACCATATGATCTAGCAGTTCTGCTTCTGGGTATATGTCAATGAAATTGAAAGTAGGATCTCAAAGAGATATCTGAATATCCAGGTTCACAGCAAAAGGTGGAAGCAACTGAAATGTCCATTGATGGATAAATGGACAAACACAATGTGGTATATAAATACAATGGAATATTATTCAGCCTTAAAAAGGAGAGAACTTCTTCTATCTGCTATGACATGGATAAACCGCAAGGACATATAAGTAAAATTAAGTCAGTCACAAAAAGATTTACAAAAAAGAATACTGTATGATTCCATTTAAATGAGATAACTAGACTAATCAAATTCATAAAGATAGAAAGTACAAGAGTGGTTGCCAGGGGCCAGAAGGAGAGTCTCTCTCCCTCTCCTCTCTCTCCTCCCTAAGATGTTTTCCCACACATTCCATAAGTCAAGATCAATTTAGCAGCATGAGCTGGGCAACTCTAAGACCAAGCCCAGCCAACTCTGGAATATACTGGTTACTCCAAGAGGACAGTTCAATCACATTCCCAGGAAACTAGATGGTTCCCCAAAGGCAATAATAATTAGGAGTCATGTTCAATGACCCATTATTAAAGAAAGAGAGGTCTCGGGTAGTCATATGGGACAAAATAGTCCACCTTTCTTAGGATATAAAATACATTGGTCTATTTTTCTACTTTCTAAAAAGAAGAAGGCACAAACTGCATGTCTAGGTACCACAAAAGTCTACCTGAATGTACCTTCTTTACCATTTTTCAGAGGCAGTTGTAGAAGGGGAATAAGAATAGTCTATGGGTCATTGACTTCCTATAAAATTGACAAATTTTGATGTCGTGTGCTTTAAAACATCACCTTTATGAGGAATAGCCCCCCTCAGAGATCTGTCACCTACAGATCTCCAGAATTTTCAGTGCATTCCAACATAATTTTCCTACCTCTATCTACTTCTCTAGTTGCTGGATTTAATCACTGTTATCTGTGCTTTTATCTAATGAACGTTCAATTTTCATGTGCTTCTCTAAGTGGTATTTTTCACTGTTGGCAGGAACCTAAATTATTACATCTTTGGAGGTCAAGCTAGCAATTCTACTAACATTTAATATGTGGATGTGCTCTGACCTAGCAATTCCACTTCTAGGAATTCAGCCTCTAGAAACAAAGATGTATGTACAAGCATTGTGTCCTTTGCACACAAATGCATAATTACAAGCTGAGATCCAACCCATGAGGTTCCAGGGTTGGCGGAGACCATGTCTATTTTTTTCACCAATGTATTACCAGCACTTCTCAATAAATGTGATGCAGCTGTTGAAAACAACAAGGGAGATCCATGCATTCTGCTATGGAAAGATGTCCAAATAAAAAAGCAAATGCACAATGGTAAGTATAATATAATCCTATCAGGGGAACAAAAGTGAGGGAAGCAAAGAAACAGAACTTGGAGGAACATACTTGATGCTGTTAGAAGGGCTTACCTCTGAAGGTACAATTATAAGGCACTTTCTATTTTTCACATCGTACATTTCCTGAATATTAAAATTTTTAAATATTTGCAAAAGGGAAAAATAAGATTAAGTTTTAAGAAAAATAAATAATACGGTAAGCTAAGTAAACAAAGAAAACATCTACCTTTAAAAACAATAACAAAGCCCCCTAAAAAAGTCACAACCAGGGTCTTCAACGTTGAGCATCTATTTCATCACAATAGTTCCCACGCTGAGGCCACGGTCACTACTCAGTTGTGTCTGCCAACCAGTAAGGATTATGCAGGGCAGGCTAAACACTGTTAGAAGGACATGATTACAAAGGCTTCTGGGTGCCCAGTGGTGTACTGTTGCCATGGCAGGTGGGCATCACTATCTGCAAATGAACTGCCAATCTCACTCTGAGCTGATAATGATCCTGCCACCACCACCTGCCTGCCATATGTTTTCTCTACTTGTCACGTAACAAGGAACTGCATTTTGGCATGCTGATCACTGACAATCTGATACTACTGGTTGATGTTTGTTATACCTAGCTGCAGCCCTTCACAGAGCTGGGAAAGAGTGGAAGGATATAAAATATTGCTTTGCCAACTGACCATTCACTAAGACCCAACATTTTGCAACAGACTAGCCAGCTGTTCTTCCTTTAGTCCCAAAACTAAGACCTGCTAATGTGTGAAGGGCTGTGCCCTATCTCCATTTGTGCTCTGTGATACTGTTCCTCATTAGTAGAGTAGAAAGGGAGCCCAGATTCCCCACTACAAGAAACTGAATTCACTCTGTCTCTCTGAATCATCAAGGTACAGTCAATAAAAACTGCTGTCATTCCATGGGGTTTTGTTGTGTACTTTAACGTAATGCATTGGTGAGCACAGGGTATGGCATCAGGAGTCAAGAATTCTCGATGATGGAGCCCTGTCTCAGAGCAGCAATCTGGGGAAGAGAATAAAATATGGAAAAATATGGTTCATATACCAATCGATTGCCTCCACAGTCTGCCTGTCTTAGCAGAACTCTAACTCATATATTCATAATTGTATATCCCAGAGAATCTCAACATATAAGGCTTGTTATCTACTCCCAGTCAAAAAATTAGGAACTAGTTTCTGAAAAGAGGGAGAGCAGGAGAGTTTCAACACAGAGCTTAGGTAAAAGATAGCAAACACACATGAGATTACAAAAGGGACTAGAATCAATTAAGCATGTTACCCGAACCCCTTGTATTCCCATTGATAGGGAGAATGTAAAGATGATTATCCAATGGCACTTTTCATAAATTAGGAGTCACTGTGTTACCAAAAACTCAGCCACTTGTCCACAAGACAGTCAAGTACATGCTTCTCTTAATGAGGGGATCCTCATGCATTCCAGTTGCCAGCCCATTCTCACTCCAATGGCCACCTAACCCGCTGGATAAAATGCCAGCCAGCATTAGCACCAAGAAACACCAAGGACTTCTTCATTCTGCAACACCACCACTAATATGCAGATGTACTTTTTAATTGAGATAAAATTTATGCAATATAGGCTGGATGTGGTAGCTCACGCCTGTAATCCCAGCACTTTGTGACACCGAGGCAGGAAAATTGCTTGAGCCCAGGAGTTTGAGACTAGCCTGGGCAACATAGCAAGACCCTGTTATCTACAAAAAAATATAGAAAGAATTAGCTGGGCATGGTGGCATGCACCTGTAGTCCCAGCTACTAGGGAGGCTGAGGTGGGAGGATCACCTGAGCCCAGGAGTTTGAGATTACAGTGAGCTATGATCCCACCACTACACTGCAGCTTGGACAGCAGAGTAAGACTTTGTCTCAAAAATAAATAGATAGATAGATACATACATACATACATAGATATTTTTTAAAATGTATTGAACATAAAATTGACAATTTTAACCACTTTAAAGTGTACCAATTTAGTGGCTTTTAGTATATTCACAATGCAATGCAATAATCTTGATTATCTAATTCCAAAACACTTTCATCATCCCAAAAAGAAACCCTATATCCACTAATCAGTGATTCTTCATTTACAACTTTCCCTAGTCCCAGAAACCACCAATCTAGTTACTGTCCCTATGTATTTGCATATTCTGAAAACTTCATATAAATGGACTCACACAAGATGTAGTCTTTTGTGCCTAACTTCTTTTACTGGAACAATATTTTCAAGGTTCATCTATATTGTAGTACACAGAAAGACTTCATTCCTTTCTCTGGCAGAATGTACTTTTTGTAAGGATATACCATATTTTGTTTATACATGAAGATGTACTTTTGAGACTGAAGCTATAAGAGAAACTATTGAGAACCACTTTAAAAATAAGATCTAATATTATTTTTAATAACAGAAATTGTATTCACAATCAGTTGAGAGCAACCTGTGGCAAAGAGAAAAAAAGCTATCATTAACAAACACAAACTAAGCCACTAGAGTCAAATCACATAAAAGGAATGTTTTCATCTCCTAATCTCAACCAAATCCATTTAAAAAAAACAAAAAAACAAAAAAAACAGCTACTCTCATCATGAGGAGGAAATCTTTCAGTGTCTCAAAGTACTGTCCAAGCCAACAACCAATCAACCAGCCACTTCAGAAGAATGGACACTTCCTCACAGCAATTCGTTTGCTTAAGATAAAGACAACAGTCACTGTTTAGGAGCAAACATGATCCAGAGATAAAATGGGGTGGAAAAAAACCATTTCCTACAGGCTTTGACCCTCACCTGCTGTATTTGCTTCCAAGTTTCCTTGCACACACTCATTCACTTAAAATGAACCAGACTACAATTCAGGTTTCAAGGACTCTCATATTTTGATTACACAGCCTTTTGAATATATAACTGGTATACACACAGTAACGAATTTCTCCCGGATGCACCACCTGTGGTAATTTCTATGCAATGATCTTCAGATTAGCTAACCTAACTCCTTTTTTGCCTCTACCTCTAAGAATTCACAGTGGAAAAACCAAGGATAAATTCTTCTACAGCACAGTAGTAAACAAATAAACAAAAATTATCCGGTAAGCTCTGCTTCATAATTTATTATGGAAAGAATTTTTATTCTGGTGCTTTTAAAGTCTCTGTGCCTTTTAGCCCAGGAGATAAGTCAGTATCTAAAGAATAGAAGAGCTGGTTTACTCTTAAAGTAATGTTTTGAGCTATAACTTTATTATCCTGGTTGTTAAAAGATCAGCCCAAGAAGAAAGTGATGATATTTAATAATATTCTGACACGATAGAATTGCCAGAGAATTTTAGACAACTCTGCGGGAAAGAACAACAAAGCCAAAACTTCTAGCAGCTCTAGAGGGTAAAGGGAAAATAACCAGGCAGTGACAGAAGCATCTCCATTCAAAAATCACAATTACACGAAAGCATTAACCTCCAAACACTAGAAAATGAGCAAGTGAGGTTTCCAACTACAGGCAAGAGTTTACTGTAATGCTGGTCAAGATCTGCAAGCAAATCACTGCAAATGAAGAGTTCACAAACAATCTCAAAATGCAAAGTAAAAGAATGATCTAAAGCTCAATCACTTACAGAATATATATCAGAACAACCAGGAGGTATAGGAAATAAAAATCAAACTTAGTTTATTAGAAAAATAGCAAGCTAAAGTACTAACTATATATATCTTTATTAAAGAAATCCAACAGAGCAGTAATATAAATAAATATATTAAGGAATAACTAAATGTCAGGATAATTAATTATCTATTGAAATATAAAAAATTGGCCCATAATATACTCTCTTTATTTTCTCTGTAAAAGACAAGCCAAATCACACAGGAATGTTTAGATTAAATGATACACTTATAGCTGTATGAGATCTAATAAAATGAGCATGTATTTAGTGATATCTGTTATAATTCCTGTGAATAAGCATGACAATAAGCATTAGAATATAACAAATAAAGTAATATTCAATGTTACGTCAGGGGCTAAAATATCTAGAAAACATTCTATAGTTAATAGGACTTTATAGGCATATTAGAGATAGTCTGTGATCTGGAGTAAATGGGGAGAACAGAGAAGAATCAACTGGTATTGGTCTAACAAACAACTCCAAACCTGAAAAGAATGCATAAAACCAAGTGTCAATAATCCCCCAATATGTTAGTAATCAATCTTTATCAGTAAGCGGGAACTCTGTATTGCTTTTTGTTGTTTTATAGTTTTGCTTCTTATGAATATTTGAAGAATTTTTTTTAGATGCTTAGGTAGGGGTGATTGGATGGGAAAGCAGTAGGAAGACACATTAACAACATATACAATAACAATAATAGTTATTAGTGATTAGTAATTTAGAGAGGTTAAACAATTTGCCCCAAAATTATAAGAAGAGGTCTTCTGCAAGAGAAATAAAATATAAATGGCCAAGTCATAAAATTTGGAGTTAGGCTAGATTATAAAAGAGTAAAAATAGAAAATGAATCTGTATAGTAATAGAAAAAGTATTTTTAAATGATTAATATTTACATTATAATTATTTATTTGATGATTTCCTTTTCAATTCCAAGTCTTAAATGGTTTACTGAGTTTTTATGGGATAAATTAAAATGAATAACTTATTTTATATTAGAATGAAAGGGACTACTGTTATCACCTAGAACAAGCATACATTACAATATAAGAGAAAACAGATTCAGAGAAGTTATGTGACTTCTCCAAATTTAGATATCTACTAGAATGCTAATTATCAGGAAAAAAAATATCTTAAGTATGAGAATAGGAAACTACAGTAAAAGGTACAGTATCAACATCACTTCAATAAATTGTGTTATCTACCTGGATAGAAATACAGTCCAGGAGACCTAGCCCAAGGATCTTCAAATATGTGTCATTTAGAAGCTGCCCTTAAAATAAGTGGATGACACAAGTGAGGTGGCTGAGAGGGTAGTTCATGAGAAGGTTGACATACAGAGACCTCTAACCTCTGTTATTGATTCTGGTTCTCTCTAAAACTACTCACCCTATAGCCATATCTCTTGCTGATCTATATGAAACAAATCAAAAATTAAAAATATTTTAAAAAGGGGGGAAATATTTAGTGCTATTTTAAAATAAGAGATTAAGAAATTAACCATTAGACTTAGACTCAATGATACTTAAGATAAAAAAGGAATAAAATTAAAGTTTAAGATCCCAGGAACCATAACAGGTTGACTTTTTAAGGGGAATAAAATACACCGGGCTTAAAAAGGAAAAACGCTAATATCCTTATTAAATGACCAAGTCCTGTCTAAGAAAGCACTGAACCCTGTCAATAAATAGACATAGAAACCTCTTGTCTTTAACTCTTCTAACCTTTATATCCTCCCAGATGTAGATGATGACTGTGATATGTAGCGCTCAGAGAATCTAGTTGATATCATTATATAGTATGGCCTGTTTAAAACATAAAATAAACCTTATCACCGTAGTTAACAAAAATTTAAGATGAACATACATAGTTTAAATAAATTATGCAATCATGGAATGAAATGACATAGTCATTAAAATCAATACATAAATGTTCACTTATAGATATGGGAAGATGTTTAAATTTTATTGTCAATTGTTTTTTTAAAAAGGCCATATATTGGCCTGGCCGGTGGCTCACATCTGTAATCCTAGCATTCAGGGAGGCCGAGGCGGGCAGATCGCTCAAGGTCAGGAGTTCGAAACCAGCCTGAGCAAGAGCAAGACCCTGTCTCTACTATAAATAGAAAGAAATTAATTGGCCAACTAAAAAATATATATAGAAAACATTAGCCGGGCATGGTGGCGCATGCCTGTAGTCCCAGCTACCTGGGAGGCTGAGGCAGGAGGATCACTGGAGCCCAGGAGTTTGAGGTTGCTGTGAGCTAGGCTGACGCCACGGCACTCTAGCCCGGGCAACCAAGTGAGACTCTGTCTCAAAAAAAAAAGGCCATATAGATTGATTCAAATATAAAGATATATGTATAAGTAAAAGAAAATACCCCAAA
>CAUYPO010093999.1:0-11462 GCA_963574435.1 Cheirogaleus major | reverse complement strand
GTCTTATATTTATTTTTCCTCAAGAAGACACCCTAGGGCTTATTTTCAGGGGATGTGTTATTTTCCCCTCAAAGTCTCAGCTTGCAGCACGCACAGGATGGCTGGGACCTGACAGGGGGAGCTGACCTTGTTGGTGGGGCTGCCCGCACCTTTCCGGTCACCTCTGGAATAGTAGCTGTCACGATGGGGCAGATGAGAAGGGCTGCTCGTCGTCTTTACTGCTCTGCGCTGAAGTGCATGGGTTGTGCAGATACACTGTGTAGCCATGCCCATCACTAGGTCTTATTTTCGGGGTAGGGCTTATATTGTGCAAATGTTTAGAAATCCTGCTAGGGCTTATTTTATGGATATGTCTTATTTTCGGGGAAACACGGTAATACACTTACTGCATTTTAGTGCAGCAGTTTGTTCTCATCTTTCTCTCCACTTGATGTTTATCTTCTTGAAGATGGGAAAATGTCTTTATTTTTCAATCCTCAGTACTAAGTGCAGGGCCTGCACATAGTAGGCATTTAATAATTATCTGCTTGTTCAATAAATGAATTATAGAGGTAGAAATGATATATGAATACATGAAAAAGAATAAGTTCTTCTAAAGTAATGTGGAGAATGAGTAGCTACTTTAGGAAGTGTAGAGAGCCAATTATAACAATAATGGCCCACATATATCATGTACTTGTTACATACCCAGCTTGTGCTAAGTTCTGCACACGTTATCACGAAAACACTATGGGATAGATGTTATCATGAAACCCATTTTGTAGATGAATAAACAGAGGCACAAAAATGTTAAAAAGTATGTTCAACATCATAGTAGATGATAAAGTCAAAACTGAGAGAAGTCTATATTTACCACTATTCTATTCTGCTTTTCAGTATAGCCAAATGTTAAATTGCCACTGCTATTTCTAGGGCTTTGCTATTCCTTATTGCTATTAAATTGTTCTTCTCTTTCTTCTGTGTTATATGCTCTTCTATTTTTCTCCTCTTTCTTCCCTTCCCTTTCTCTTCCTCTAATTCCCTCTGTTCAATTTCCATAATGAACATAACCTATACTAAACTATATGATCAGGTATTTCACCCTGATGTACCTTCTCTTTTCTTTTTTTACCATGAAAGACAAAGAAGGAATAGTTAGTAAGAAACGAGGTGAGTCAGGAATTGTAAATGTAAAAGAAAGTTTCCAGAAACAGTTTGAATCTGGCAAAAGAAAGACCTGTGATTACAACTGACAGCAACATTTTACCTAAATTATTGAAGAAAAGCTGTAAGAAAGAATAATGCTTCATAAGGAAATGGAGATAGCCAATACCAAAGACTACTTATTTGAAAAACTTGGTATAAAAGAACAGAAAGAACTAAGAGTATAGCTAGAAAGGATAGTTGACTCAAATATGACTGGGGGCAGAGGGAGGCTGTGGTTTGCTTTTTGTTTGTTTAACTAGAGACATCTGAGCATAATTAAACGCTAAAGTCAAACCAGTTTGTCTACTGCAGAAAACAAAACTATTAGTTCTATGACAGCAAAGACCTGGTCTGTCTTGTTCATAGCCATCACACCCAAGGTTTTGTATATAGTAAATGATTACTATAAATACAATTATTCTAATCCGAGAAAAACCTATAAATTGTCCATTTTTAAGTTGCATTGTTTAATTCTATATCTCCTAACAACTGAATGCTGTATTAAATGTTAATTGTACAAATATTTATAGAGTACATACTACAAATATGTAGTACAGGATGGGAATGGGAATACAGCAGTGGACAAAACAAAACGACCCTTGCTCTAATGAGAGGATCTAAACACAAACCACAAATAAAAAAATATAAGGTACCAAGAGTGGTAAGTCTTAAAAAGAATACAAAAGCATAATAGGGAGATATCTAGTGATAATGGGAAGTAGGGGTTAATATTTTATGTAGGATGGTCATGGATGGTCTGTTTAGGTGATATTTTAGTGAGAAACTGAGCAAGGAAAATAAGCAAAGAGCCCCACAGACACATGGGACAAATGTCCATAGTCCTAAAAGGGTCTTAGTGTGTGTGAAGAGCACTGTGTGTGTGTGTGTGTGTGTGTGTGTGTGTGGAGGCACTTAGTGTGTGTAAAGAGCAAGGAGGCTGAAGCAAGGGAAACAAAGGAAAGCATAATAGAGCCAGCTGTAATATATCCATAATTGATCTACAATAATTATAACAGTACCTAATCATTAATAAAGCCTTTCACATATGGACAGTTTTTAAACTAATACATGGGATGGGGATTTTTTTTAATGTCAAATTGATTATCCTACAAAAATTCTCTGTTTTAGTATTTTTCCTTATATAATCAGAGTTCTGATTATTCCAATAATGCAAACAATACTCTAATGTACACGTTATTCTACGAGTTAAAAATACTCCACATTAACTTTCAAGAATCTTAACATCCATGAGTCTCATGAATGATACAACCAACTTCCTTACAGAAAGCAGATTTAGTAGTCCTGCTCAGTAGATATGAATATCCTTTGGACAAGACTCCAACTAGAGCACTGGTGATCAATTCTAAGAGCTACATGCTAACAGGAATACATATTAGTATAATTCTAATTTTCTAAGCATGTCTCTTTCCCATGTACCTGCCAATAATTTGGTAAGGTTTAAAAGAATTCAACTGTTTACATGAATGCCGCAATACCTACCACGGGTTTATATGCATAACAGAAAACTAATTCAATTAAATCAAGATATTTTTCACATTAGTATTCTTGGTTTAGTAAATGATAAATGTACTCAACCATGATATGCAAAGTTGTGATTCATTATGAAAGCAGAAATAAAGTAAAGCGCACAAATAAAAATGAACATTTTAACAGAAAACTTTTGTTATTTGGAATAAAGAAATAAGTTAGTTAAAAACAAAAAACAATTGCTTCTCGGCCTTTTGGCTAAGATCAAGTGTAAAAACAAAAAACAATAGTCCTAAATGTTGCAATGACAATGGTAATAAAAAAAATCCTTCAAGACTAAGGAAAATGGAAGCCAAAAACAAGGTTTTACAGACTTGTCTATGAATAAAGTAGCAAAGGTGACAAAATTAAAGTCTGTGAAAAATCAGTTCACATGCAAAGTAAGGAGCTAGATAAACAGTCATTTTCAGTACTATATATTTAGGACTATTTGTTTTGCTCTGATTTGAAACTTAATTAGAAACAAAAAACAATTATGAGAAATATTTTCATCAAATTTAACTGCAATTCTGGCTTAATTTTTAAAATAATGTTCAGTTTTAAGTCTTACCTAGGAAATAATATAAATATGATTCCATGACAAAAGATACTACTGTAATGGTAATTACTAATAAAAAGTGTCAAACCTCAGTCCAATAGCTAATAAAGATGTGTGATTTACTATGGGCTATCAAAAATAAACAAAACTCTACTACAAGAAAAGAACTGGAGAATTCATTCGAATTTGCTTAAATTACTGACCATCATTTAGAATTCAGACAAGTGTTAGTGGCTAGCATGGATGAAAAATTTTAGCAGGATTTTTTAGCTCAACTAGAGTTAAAATTTGAAGACAAATCTACTAAAACAATTTTAAATATTTATTCTGTTTACGCTACAAAATTTTATTTGAAACAATATCTATCTACACCAGACATTTAGCACTACCTAAAAAAAAAAAACTGTTGGCAAATGAACTTGCTTTTCTTCCCAAATGTATCCATTAATGATACTGCTTATTAGGAAAAGTCCCTAGGCTTAAAAAATCTCAGCATCATTTGGTTCTTCCCTTTCTCCCCCTCAACCTTACTATTCCTAAACATTTAGTTGCAAAGTCCTAGTGTCTTTGACATTCGTCTTCTTCACTCCAGTCTCATTATAAAGACCTTTATTAGTCTCTTGCAATTGCACACTGACCGGTCTCCCTGCCTCTAGTTTCAATTCATGCCAATACATCTTACATACTCTTGCCAAATTAAAGCTCTAAAGAACAGATTACGTCACTCTCCACCTCAAAAACTTCTAAGGCATTACTTTTGAATACACAATAAAAGTCCTTCTCAATATGGCATCGAGCTACCTGTCCAACATCATTTTCCATTATTCTCTTCTATTTCAATATAGGGGTACCATTCCCTACAGCCAAAGAGAACTAATTGATATTTCTTATACTTGACCTATAATTTCTGACTTACTCCAATGATTAACACATTCCTCGTACTCAAAATAATATTCTCCTTAATCAATTCATCCAATTAATGTCACCTTCTCTATGATGCCTTCCCTGATTCCCCACCTATATGTAAACTCCTCTTCCACTGAACACCCATAGTACCGTGTGAATTTATTATATAACATTTCATACTTTAACATGGCTCTTTATGTAGCAATCTTATTGCTCTATGAGATATCTTAAAGGGAAAATATCCATAATGGAAAAATTCCCTAAGGGATAATACCCATAATGGAAAAATTCTCTAAGGGAAAATACCTGCAGAGCCATGCACATAGTCAGCATTCGCATATATGTTGAATGCTTAAATAAATGAGCATACATATTAATTGATAAAGTATAAAAGTCAATAAAACAGTGTGATGATAACACACCTAGTAGATAATACATTGTATTTATTTGGAGCTAGGCTATAATTTAAAGAACCATTATTATAAAGTAACTACATTTTCAAATTATATTGGATTACCAATGTAATGCCAAAGGAAAAAAAAATCAAATCCTCATGTTCTCATATAAAACAAAACTCAAATACCAAGATATACTATTTATTCTACAAAAGTATTAACAACTTTGTTTCCTAACTGAACAAAGTTAAGATGAAAGTTTTTCATAGTATATTGAGATAATACAAAGAATTCTCTCTTACTTCGAGTTTGCTTTGGAAATCTTCTTTTCAGTTTCTTCCTCAATGGATTAAGCTCAGGCATTATTTCTGGAATAGCTACATAAAAGTCTACATGAATTTCATCATCCAAAATCTGAAAATGAGAAAAAAAAAAGATAATCTTAGATTAGATGAAAAGCTTTATGCTTCTGAGAATAAAGTAGAATGTAGTAATTTCCCTTACAATTCGGAAAACAGACATTAAGCACAATTATTTTCTTCAAACACAAGGATCATATGAATACATTTACCAATTATGAAAACTATCAGAAGCAAAACATTTTCTTCTGTTTTCTTTTAAAAACAGCTATATCGATTTTGTGAAAAATAAAATACTTAATGATTTTAATTCTTCCATGGGGTTGTGCTAGGCAAAATGTTATAAACTAGAACATCACACTGATATGTACATGGCTCACACAATCCCACAAAGCCGAATTCATATGTCCTTTAAAACTGAAGAAACCTACCAAAGCTAAAAATTTTGTAATAGGTCACATGCAACATTAATAAGCACTAGCTGCCAGACTCACTAGCAACCACTAGCTTCCTAAATTTAGAGCATCAAGAGAACTGAATCTGTAATTATTTTCACAAAGAACTGAAACTAAAATTCTCCTTGCCACCAATAACTAAAAATAAAAGAGGAGGGGGAGTGATCAAAGACAAGTTTATTTATAGTTTATTATCTATACTTTATTTCCATTTGCAGAGCAAAATGATTATTATTAATATTCAATTTTTAGAAAACATTTCTTATTAATTCAGGCAAGCATCCAAAATAATTATTATACTACTATGATATACTTAAATATTTTGATTATAAAATTAAGCAACTTTTTAGAATGATACTGCCTTGGCAACAAATATTTCACCAATAATTCTTTTTGCATGAAATCTTACCACAATATGCCATTCAAAACCTTGGGTTGGGGCTACACAGTGAACCCTAAAAACTTGAACTCCAGCAAAACTAAGCAGTGATTATGGAATTTTATCTTCCTGTTACTATTCTTTCTTTTTACAAATCTTTTACTCCTTAAATAACATAGCATGCTCTCCTTAACAATAACAATTACATTAAATAAGCACTTCTCATGTGCCCAGTATTCTGCTAAATATTTTACAAGGTTTAGTTCATCCAGTATTCAAAATAACCTTGTAAAGTAAGTACTGACATTGACCACACATTCCAAATAAGGAAACTGAGGGCTCAGGGAGGACCAATCAGCCTGTGCACTCATAAGAGGCAGAGCCAGAATTCGAACACAAGAAATACAGTTCTAGAACTAGGGTGTTCATCCCTGGATGCATGAAAGCAGAGGCAATTTTGAAATGTCAAAGAACTGTATGTGAGATTTCTATTCCAAGACCTTCCAATATTAATTATTTGACATGTTCCTTTAAGTTTAAAATTATGTTTAAAAGTTACGCTATAATTAACCTTAAGATCACATCTTGGAATGATACAAAACTGTGTATGGAAATCATGCTCTGAGAGACATGCTCTGAGAGACATGAAAAACTTTAAAATCTCTCAGAAGCAGGCATATCCGTGATATTTCAAAACAAAGTAAAATGAATTTAATAAAGGTGTTATATAAGATATCACTACAAGGTCTGTAAATTCATCCTATTTTACATTTTACAAGAGCTAAGTAAAATAGTAAACTAATTTGAAAATACAAGAATGCATTAAAAATTGCAGCGTGAAATTGCAAAATCGTATTGAATTTACTTCATCACCTGAATATCTTATAAAAATAACATGGACAGGCTTTAACATATTCTTGCACAAGAATATACTCATGATGATTTACAGGTGGCATGTTCCCACTAATAACAGATCACCACTGAGGCCCTAAAAAGAAATTCTGTACTTGTAATATTTCATATACCAAAAAATTTCAAAATTGTGTTTGCCTTCCTTATTTGGTTTACTTCTAAAAATATGTTTCATGTTCTGAATATACAGCTACATAACAGTTTCTGCTCCATTACCATTTCTTTCTTGAGAAGTAAGTAATTTCTAACTTAACATTTGAGAGCCAGAGGAGTGGCTATAACAGCTCTACAAGATAGTCTTGTGCTTACAGGAAGAAAATAGATGGGTCAGGCACTGCGGCTCACACATGTAATTCTAGCATTTTCAGAGGCCAAGGCAGGATGATTGCCTGAGCCCAGGAGTTTGAGACCAGTTTGGGCAACAGTGAGACCCCATCTCTACAAAAAATGTAAAAATTAGCTGGGTGTAGTGGCACACTCCTATAGTCCCAGCTACTCAGGAGGCTGAAGCCAGGAGGATCGCTTGAGCCCCCAAAAGTCTGAGGTTGCAATGAGCTTAGGATCGTACTGCTGCACCCTAGCCTTTGTGACAGAGGGAGACCCTGTCTCAAAAAAAAAAAAAAGAAAAGAAAATAGATGGAAGATAGTACACAAATTTAATAAGATTAGTTCTCTGATTCCAGAGACCAAGCTCTACTCCCAAATTCCCAAGCATTTGTGGTAAGTTTATTTTTTAATAATTAAAAATAATTTAATTTAAAAAATTAAAACTAATGATACATCAGAAAGAACTGTGTACATCCTCTGAATTTGGCCTAGAACCCCTATTAAAGCATAATCTCTTCCTATTTAATACTAGTTCTGCTCCCAGAAATCATTCTGGAGACTCACCTTAAAAATTCAGAATCCCCACCCAAATTTAGAATACTTTTAAGGTGGAACAAAACAAACAAGCAAGGCTGTATCCCAAAGGATGAGCCCAGTTAAAGTTCTCAGGATGGAAATATGAATATGAGACAAAGGATAAATTTTCAAGTCACTTTTTCTTGTCTCTCCCCATCCCCCAAAATTCCATAATCCAAATGATTATATTTAGAAGAGAAGCTTTTAGAGAATATTAGGAAAATCTTCTATGTTTTCAAAAATAACTGCATGCTTCTTCTTCCAAATTCTTAAAAAAAATTTTTTTGTTCTTGTTTTCAAACAGGGTCTACAAACTCTTTGTTATTTTCCAAAGGCAGGCTACATAAACATTTGTCTCTACCATGCTTAGCCTATATCACTCTGAACTGACTAGGGGGTAAAAGTTAAGAGGAACCAAAAGCGCCATATTATAGAGGTCAGATTCAATATTTTGTCATCTACTAAGTGAACCATACTTTCACTCTAAAAAAGCAAAACAAATATTTGATCTTCAAAACATGAACAGAGATATCCATGTGTGCCACCTTTGGATTTCATTTTAAATCTCTCATTCAAAATCAGAGTCATATTGCCCTTTCCAGTCTAGCCACAAAACACTCAAAGACAAAAAGGAAGCAAAAAAAATTATAATATAAATCAAGTATATTCAATATGACACTCTCTGGATAGTTTATTCTTAGCTTGAGTTTGAAACTGAAAAAAGTAGGAAAAATGTTTTCCTGTTCTCATAAAGCCCTACTAAACATTTACCACGAGATCTGAGCCTAGTGGTTACGTTCCTCATGTAATAAACCAATGGATAGCAAAGATAACAGACCAATCTCTATCCCTAATGAACGTGAAGATAACACTGTACCTTCTGAATCAGATTAGTTCCTCCTGCAAAAGCAGCTCCGTTTTCTTCTGCTATTTTAACCTCTGATGCACTCTACCAAAACATAATAGTTTGAAATATCAATTTTTAAACATATTCAGTTTGCTTTCAAGTATTTCATCAGAAATAACATCACAGTTCATAATAAAAATTGAGGTTTTAATTTTTAATTGAAAACATAACAATTTTGAATTAAATGCTTCCAGATATTATATTCAAAACAAATTTAGTCTATAGGTAATTATAAAACAAATTCATAAACATATTATAAACCAACATTTATAACATAAAAAGACTGACAAAATGCTTTATTACTACATTTGCTATATCCTTGACTTTCTTGACTTTCCAGACTACATATTTTTAATAGTAGTAGTTTCTGAGCCACCAAAGCACTAAGTGGTCCCATTGCTTTACAAAAATCGTATTGTTGTTTGGGGAAAGAAGTTTGAGTAGGAAGGAGTTAGTAGGATAAATTCCACACTTCTTTTTGATTTCTTGTGAGAAACAATGTGATGGACTAGTAATGATGAGATTAACATTCTAAGTTAGCACTTTCTCAAACTAGTGACATAACTTCAAATAAATAATCTAACTGCTTTGAGCTCCAAATGGGGAAAATGAGACTAGATGAATGTTAAGATTTTCTCTAACTCTATTTATTCAGTTGTTCTCATCATTGATTACTGTGATCTCTTAAAAAAGACAGAGAGAGAGAGAAATAGTTGGCAAAAGTTACTCACCCATGTAAATACAGCAACTTTATTGATTTCTGAGGAGAATGGGTATGGTAACCTAAGAACACTGGCAAATGGCTCCACTTTTTTCTAAATATACAACAGAGGAAAAATAATTATGAAAAGTTTATCTTTCTATATCTCTCATATTCTATAAAAACGAGAACTGACATGTTTTGGTTTTAGTGTTTTAATTGTACCGTATGTCCGCTCATTGATCCAGAAGTATTCATTGATTACAATTTTAAAGCACAAAAGATTAAATTTCTTTTCCGAGAAACCATAATAAAAAATCTAAGTCTTTCTTCCCAGCTTCATACTCCCATGGCACTTGGCTTCTATCTCTATGTCATTCATCATAGTCTCTCAAATATTATGAGTTTATGAGTGTGTTTGCATATCTATATCTTCCCAGCATCTAATACAATGCTTTCCATCTGATGAATGTCAATAAATGTTTGCTACTTTAAATTTTCTTAAAAAAACATGTAATTTTCTAACACCATCAAGGACATGAATACAGCTAGACATACTGAACAACAGACAGCTGATGTGCACAGTAGGTAACCCCTAATTGCCATCATTGGCTCTAAACAATCACAAAATGTAAACCCTAAATCCAAGACAGACTGCCAAAACTAAATGGCTCTTCTGAGTGGGTCTACATTGAAACAACCTGGACCACCACCACTTTCAGATTTACTTGGGAAGTCAATTGAAAATCCAAAATAAACAATGGCATGCATTTGAGGCATTCTAATACAGGTACAGACTCTATAGGACATCAGAACCAATCTGCTCAGTCATTTTGACTAGGGAGACCTATCAAGAACTGAGGCTCGGATTTCTTAGAGAGACTTCACATGGAAACAAGTTATAGGCCCTCCATAGTCTGGGGGTAGCCTTAAGGTTTGGAAGAAAGAGAAAAGGGATTGTCCCCTAATAAAACTGATAGAAAGATTAATATTTTTAGAAAAACTTTGAGTAGAGACATCCTCCTGGAAATCTCTTTTCAGACAAGAAGGCACAAATTATTAAGTACACTTTATATCAGCCATGAAACTTTGTTTTATCGACTGGCATTCCTTTGTCATTAACATGTCACAACTAGTTTCAGTAAATTTTTCACTGGTAAGCTATCACAATAATAGCATCCTCTGCAGAACAATAGCTTGTTGTACAAGCAACTCTGTGAAGAACAAAAAAATGCCTTAGGAAGACAATAGTATCTTTTCAATGTCATTAGTTTACAAGTGGCTTCCATACATGAAATGAAGCTTGTGGTCCTTCAAGACATTGTTACAAACAACATTAACAGTTGACTGAGAAAGTGATCATCTTGAACACTACAAAATTTTTAAAATAAAAGAACTAACATAACACTATAGTACAAAATAAAAATTGTAACATGGCTGGTATAAACTATTTCTAATAGATGAGAACCAAGTAATGAGACAGATCTAGGTTTTAATCTTAACTCTGCCCCCATTCTATGACCTTTAGCAAGTTACTTAATTTTCTGTGCCTCAGCTTTCTCTTCTGAGATTATTACAGAATTATATGAAAAAATGCATGCAAAGCAATTAGCATTGTGGCTGGTATACAGAAAAGTTTTTAGTAAATGCTAACTGTTATTATTAAGCACTTACTAAGTCCTTTACATGCATTATCTCATTTAATCCCCACTACAACCACATGAACTAAACATTTTAACTCCCTTTATAGAGATGAAAAACCTGAAATTTGAAGAGTTTAGGCAATAAACCCAAGGGCAAAGAACAAAGAAGCCCAAATTCAAACAAGGTATGGCAGGATTCTGGTCCTTACATACTGTAATCTGACTCCAGGACCGATGCTCCAAAGCACTATACTATACTACCTCCTCCTAGGTGCTCTATTATTGTTGTTGTTGAGGTTGTTAAATTGTATTTAAAAACTTACAACTTCTAGTTTGGCCAAAAAAGGTATCCTCAGAATAAAAATTAAAATATATTTTCTACAAAAATTAAATCTCTTAAGTAAGAAGCTTATAAAATTAAGGGCTGTAATAGACCTCAATAATAATCTAGTGTTTTCCCTGCTTTTAGAGTTTTATAATCAATAGACTTCTGTAGAACTCCAATATATAAACAGATAAAGCAGACAGGCTCTGGTTGAAGCAAGAGAGAGGAGCTTGGAACCCCACCCATGCAAACTTAGTCTCAACCTGGGACTCCAAGGAACAAATCTGAAGGACACCGAGCTAATCCA
>CAUYPO010093998.1:0-24243 GCA_963574435.1 Cheirogaleus major | reverse complement strand
GTAAAAACTGACAGTGAACAAAATTCCCATGCTTACCTCCAGGTGTTAGAACCACAGGTGATTTTTACTTTATACTCTTATCTGTTTTATGAGTTTTCCATAATGTGCATACATGATATTTACAAAAAAGAATTTTTTTTTCAGAATGTTATCTCTAAGTAAAGGTACAGACAGCCTGACATTTGCTAATCCTCAATGACTTGTTCGTAAGCCCATCCCTCTCGGTCTCTCGTTTGCAGGTGTCAGGTAAGGTGCACTTTGTGCAGGTGACTCCCGTCTGGTGCTGCCCGACCTGGGTTTCTCCATGTTTCTGCAGCACCTGCATCTACACCTGCTGTATCACACTCTCCTGCTATGCTCATCTGTGTTTCTCCTATTACACTCTAAGCTCCTTTAGGTGGGGGACACCGCCTACTACCTCATCTTTTCATTCCTACTTCCTAGTACGGTGTCAACACGTAAGAAATTACTCAACAAATGTCTGCTGAGTGAGTATGGAAATGGTACAGAATGACATTATTATTTCTTTTTGCCCCCTCTGTTTCTGTTTCTCGTTTTTCTTTTTTCCTGCTTTCTTTTGGAATGTACAATTTCTTTTTTTAGAATTTCATTTTTTCAGTTAATTTACTAGACTTATAGGTATATCTTTTGCAGTGTTTCTTTACAGTTTGCTTGAGGAATTACAATAAACATACTAGACTTTTTAGTCTTCTTGGGGTAAATATATCATTTTATTTTAAAAAAGGTATAAAGAATGCAATTGTATAGGCCCATTTACCCCACTTCTTTTGTTTTGGTATGGTTATCACATATGTTACAACTACATGTATTTCAAATCCCTAAAAACAATGTTGTAATTTTTCTTAAAAACTCTTACACACTTTAAAGAAAATAAGAGAAAAAAAAAGTTTTGTTTTGTTTTTTTTAACCAAAGCATTTACCATTTATAATACTCTCCATTCTTTATTGAATAGCCAAGTTTCCACCTCCTATTATTTCCGTAAAGTCTAAACAACTTATTTAGCATTTCATGGACCACAGGTCTCCTGATGTCAAATCCGTGTAGTTTACTCTTATTTTTTTTCTGTATCCTGCCTCATTCTTGAAGAAAGTTTTCATATAATATAAATGTCTGGGTTGTCAGTTACTTTTTTGCTTTGTTTTATTTTGTTTTGCTTTTAACACTTTAAATGTGTTGTTCCACATAGATGGCCCCCATGACTTTCGATGTAAAATTAGCAGTAATTTACCTTGTTCTCTGTATGTAATGTGTCATTTTTCTCTGGTTGCTTTCAAGGTTTCTCCTCTCTCTCGGCAGCAGTTTGGCTGTGACGTGCATGTGCGTGCGGCCTCTTTGTTCATATTCTTCAGTTCACTGCGCCTTGAATCCCTACTTTCTTTTCCTTTGCCCAGTTTGGAAAACTTCAGCCATCACTGACTTATTTTCTCCCTCTTCTCCCCATGAGATTCCAATATAACTTGTGTTAGACATTCTGATATTGTCCCACAAAACCTGTTATTATTTCTCGGTGTTGTTTTCTCTTCGGACTCAGTAACATTGGTCTAACTTCGAGTTCCCTAACTCCTATGTCATTCTCATTCCTCTAAGTCCTCCCAAGCGAACTTATTATTTTCGTAAAAAATTTAAGATATTACATTTTTCAATACTTGGTTATTCATTCAGTTTTAATTTTATAGCCCTTATTTCTTGGCTGACATTTCTATCTTTTTAAATCAAGAACATTGCTTCCTTTACTTCTTAAGCATAGTTGTAACAGCTGCTTTAAAATCCTGGTCTGGATTTTAAAGTCCAATATCTGGGTCATATCAAGCTTGGTCTAAGTTGTTGGTCTTTTATAACTTTTTATTTTAAACTGGCTTAAAACTACCTTTTTCTCCCTTTAAAACATACCATGCTGGGTGATTCGTCATAGAGTCCCTGTAACAGTGGATATATTATTTTTGGAGATTCTGAACTATGTTATATCTGTTTAAGTGCTATGTTTTTTTTTCTTTTTTCCTGGAATTTAATTTCTTTTTAAATTTTTTTTCTTTTTGGCAGACAATGGGTTGGACTTGAACTGAAAACTCTTTCTGTGGGGGGGTTGGGGGTGCAAATCTTGCATCTTCAGTTGTCCCACTTTGAATATACTCTGCAGGTGCACACAGTTCAAGAGACAGTTAAAATCTTGGGCAGAATTTAGAACCACAATTTGATGCTCCCCACCACAATCTCTCCTTTCAGGATTTCCTTCCTCATTTTCCAGGGGCTGCGATTTCTGCGGTTCAGAAAGAATGTGGGTGTGTTACCCTAGCATTTCCTTCCTCTCACTCAGCACTGACTTTAGCGTGTCCTTGGACTAAAAGCCAAAAAAGTGAGTGCTTCTGTGCAGGCTGTTGGACTTCTGCAGAATCCACTTGCATCCTTTCAGTTTCTAGTGCTCTCAGTTTGTGGCGGTTTCTATTTTACTCATTTTTATATTTTATCCATATCTGCAAGTGAAGGAGGGTTGGGTTCAATAGGAGTTTATTTGAGCATCCTAAATTGCATTTTTTTGGAGGGGGGGAAACATTTTGTTTTGCCCTCAGGATGTATTTGCTTATACCTGACACAAATATACAAATATTAGTTTTCAAGAAGAGCTAGCTACTTTTCTTTTCATTCTGTGTGCCAAGCATGTTATAAAATTATATCATTTTAATTCTTATTACTTTGGGGAAAAGATTTTATTATTTCAAATTTGCAGTGAAGGGAATTGAGACTATAATCCATATAATTGCTGAGAACTGTAAACAGGCCTTAAATAGCTGGATTTCAAGTCTGAGGCACAGTTTCACATATAAAAGAAATGTGAGGATATGTGGGTTTATATGTGTTTTATGTGTTTATGTTTGAAAATTAAACATTCACCAGATTAAGAAGGGCTTCCTGCATTCCTGTGGGCCTCCTGGAATGGTTCCAACACTGTACCTTGGGAATTCTGGGATCATCTGGGTGTTTACAGCTTTTACCTTGCTCTCTGCGGTTCCCTGTGACTTTCTCTGCACATAGGAGCCTTGGAGTCCTGGAAATTCTCAGAGTATGAAAATCATAGGCTTGCAGGCAGCCGGAAAGCCCCATTTTCCACTATAAAAATTTATAGGCTTGAAAATAACCCCAAATTCTTTTATAGTGGAACTACGTCAAATCAATACAACCTTGGCTACATTGCTATTTGGTGCATCCTGTCAAAAGTCTTGTTAATTTTATTTCTGACATTGGCGATGCCTTGGATTATACAATATACTCCACATGTAAATGCCCAACAAATTATCACCTGTAAGCATGGTGTAGAAATATGGAAGTTATTCTCTTTTAACAAATTATCACCTGTAAGCGTAGCATAGAAATACGGATGTCATTCATTTTTGTTTTCTCTTTATGTTCCACTATGCTTTATTTCCAATTACAATCATTATTCTGGAAATTGGTACAAAACGAACACTTTAATGATCTCGCTTCTAGAAAAAGTAGAGACTGAACGCTTCAAAGACAGCTTATGCCAATTACTCATTTAAAAAAAATAAGAGCGATAGGTACATTAAACGACGAGAATGTGAAAAGAGGCCAAAATTAGACTTGAAAGAAGAGAGCCAGGAAATTTGGCTGAAGTAATACGAAATGAAGAGTTGTGAAAATTGACAGTTCTTAGTCACACAGGAGCAAGGTCATACTTAATGAAGCTAAAAAAAGTAAATTTAGAAGAAGCTGAGGGAAATTTTGGGAGCTATTTGCTATTCTGTGTGAGCGTCTTGCTTAGATTCTATTTTCTCCCCACTCTTGCTGTCCTCATCCAATATTCTTTCAGAGGCCCTGGATGAGTCTCGGAGCCAGATGGCACAAAAATAACCACACTATGAATCCTACAGTATGAGAGACATATTCACTTTTCAGTGTTGAAATAAATAAAGTGAAGTGAATTGAATTTTAATGAATTTATTCTGGGAAATTATCCTCTGAAGTATAGTTATATTTAGATTATTTCTAAGTAAGTTGCTAACACGCAAATATTGACCCGTATGTACAACAGCTCTGTTTCCCATCGCAGCAATTTATAGCCTTGAAAATGAACCCTCCCCCCAAAATGTTTCTAAATTATTTATCTCGGTATTAATTAGTTTAAAATTGATGGTATCAAAACGGTTTAAATTCAGGAATATAGTCAACATGAAATCTTGATCTAGTCACATTATTTATTTGAAGTAGTCTTCACCTATAAGAAATGTTTTTGATGATTACCTCTTTTGATAAATCACCCCAGTAAAATGCTTATTGTTGGCTTTGGAAGGCTTTAATGACATTAAAGAAAGATACATTTATAGTTTCTAATTTTGCATATTAAGTTTTGTTATAGTATTGATATGGAGTAGAACAATTTTATAATATAGTTTATGTCAGCTTAACTGAATTTGAACTTAATTATACTCAATAGTATACATATATAAATATAATGCATACCCTATATGATCCAATTAGTTTATGTCATTATGCCAAATTATAAACAAATTATACCACTTTTATGCACAACAGAAAGCAAAAACAAATGATTTTACAAAGAAAAACCATGAAACATTTGGCATCTCAATATAAAATGTGTTATTTAGTCTGTAAACTGCAGCAACATTTTCAATAGAAATCCCGTCAAGATTGAACACACATGATTATTTACCTTCAGGAAAGGCATTTGTCCAAAAACCTGTTTATGCTCCATTATACAAATCTAAAATTTAGTACTTTATAAAGTACGATATTGGGGACATGATGTATCATAAATGTTCCCACGGGAAGCTAAAGAATCTGATATAAATTCTTCAACTATAAATCATTTCAAACTGCTGTCCTACATATGAGCAGAACTCCATTTTAATATGATAATATCAGTCCCTTTCACTGCCAATAGTAAGTTAATATTCTGCAGAGAAACGAGACATTGAGACTCCAGATCGTTTAATTCCATTGATAAAATAATAATAATAAAAAAAACATTGCTTGCAAAGTAGTTGTCTTTAGTTAGCATTGTGGTATATGACCATCTGCCTGAATTCTTTTTCTAGGTGGCATTTCCTGAGTTTTTATTTCTCCCCACTAGGATGCGCACTACTCTTCAATGTTCTCACGGCAGCAGTAGTTCCTCTTTATAACTCAACACATTTTGAAATTATATATATTTTTGTGTGTGACAATTTGAGTCTGCCTTCTCTAATAGGCTGCAAATTCTGCAAAAGGGGGCAATGCCTGCCTCTACCCACCATGACCCCAGGATGAATGATGAGCAAATAATGCTGCTACAATGAATTGAAGATAGTCTTCAGATTTATTAAACACACAACTAAATCGTATACTCTAAGTACAGAAAAGTTAACGGAAATTAAGGAGAGATAAAATTTTGCTAAGCTGAAAATCTTTCCCTGTAGTACATTAAAAAAATATAAATGATATTTAATTCTAGTATTTATAGTTTAAGGATTTAGAATTATATTAAAAATAACATAATAAAATGTTATAGTAGAATTACAGAATAAAGATAAATTGCTAATATATGTAATGTATATACAAAATATAGATACGGAAGTTCCTTAACAGGTGAAGCTCTGAAATATCTTTTTCTAAGGCTAAAAAGCAGATAAAAAGTAAAATATTATTTTTAATATCAAAACAAGTTTTGTAACTGCTAACATTTCTCATGGAAATGGCTTATGCTAAAATTTCTTGTTATAGGTAAAATAAAGTGACAAATGAATTCTGTATGAATTGATAACTGAAAATGTCATATATTCCCTTGGAGAATATATGTAATTGGTAAAATATTAAACAGTGATTCATTTATTCCTCATTCTGCATAGTGGAGTTAATCTATTATTATAGTATAACTCACACTGTGTTAGGGAAATTGCCTCGATTTGTGATACATTTTAGAGCACTAGGTTCATTTTGTAGATATAAAATTGTCAGTGTAGGAGTGGTTTGCATGTCCTTGAGTTTGCTATACCTTCTGGCCGATGGGCCAGGTTTCTGGGGAGGTTCTGATGAGGCACCTGGACCTTAGATTGCTTCCACCGCCAAGAAGCAAGAAGCTTCTTCTTGGACGATCAGAAAGGAATTTCCCAGTTCATACCCACTGTAGACTATATATGTAAAATTGGATTTTTTCCCAATGTATTGGTACTTTATATAGTCTAATAAAATAAATAAGTATTCTTTCACTCTAAAATTCTACAATGTGTAACTGTTTCTTCCTCTGGGTGGGTGGAGGGAGGCTATTTCAATTCCAATACTATTATGGAGAGATAAACAGAGACTTTCTTCGGTTTGTTGAAGATTGTGATTTTAATAGTGGCAAAATGTAGTGTTTTTGAATTAATTATTAGACACATAAATATATATGAGTGGAGTCGAAATAAAATCCATCAAACATAAATAGCTAAAAGAAAATGTTTACCAAACATTTTATGGCAACCTGTTCCTTATAGAGACTTCCCCTAAATGAGGCTTTGTTCAGCCTGCTCCAACCAACAGTTAGCCATACTTTGCCCACTACCCACTTCTGGCTCTCCAGACCCCACTCACCCTCCCTGGGAAATGGGCTCACATCTCACACTCAGTTTAGCCACGTCGGAGGATGCACCATCGCACACAACAGGCTGTGCCTTTGTTTCACCTGCTAACTCAAGATGGGCTACTCCGTTCTCATCTTCTCTGCCAGTGTCTTATCAGAGTTTGAAGACAGACTGCAATGTCAGCTATCCAATCTGAACTATAAGCTGGATAAGATGTATGTATGTGTGTGCAAAACATTTTAGCTCCATTCAGTGAAAAATCTCACCAATGAATGACAGTTTCTCCTAAATTGTAACATCACAATGGAGAGCCAAGCCCAGCTAACAGTAAGATAAACTGCAGCTCACAATGAGTCTGTACTATGCAGTATGTAGCACTTACTCTCAATACAAATAGGTCTGATAAGATGTACATTTGAAGCCACCACTTCATTTTAGTGTTGAGTACAATGGAGTCAAGAGAGCTAAATGATGTGTCCAGTTGCATACAGTGGGCAACAACTGGCACCCAGAGAAAAGTCTGGAATCCAGACCAGAGCTCCACAAGTTCATCCACTTACTTCTATTCTCTTCTGATACCTTCCAGCGCAAAATCCTATTTAGCGCCCCCTATATATCTACTATAACATATCTTTTCATCAGAATTACCTTTTAGTGTGGTTCCTGAGTCTTAACAAGAAGAAATATCTAAGTTGATTAATTCTGGTATCCCATACTAATTATTCCATATACACTGGGCCTGGACCTCCTATCGGCAGTTCACTTTCACAGTCTGACTCTCTCTCTGTCACATCAAAGTCACCTTCGTGAAAACAAAACAAAGGTCTCCACTTCAATCACGTCTATGCTTGTCACATTCCTCCCTGATGGCTGGGCAGCTGGTCATTCAGGGAGATCAGATTCACCTGGTAGCACAGTGAAAGTCTATTTGGTCCTGGCGTTTTTTTTTTTTTTTTTCATTTTCTAACTCAAAACGTTTAACTCCTGCTTCTCGCCAGTCTCTAATTCGTTCTTTACACTCTGTTCCGGATGCTGCCACCCTACAATAAACATGTTTTAGCTCATTTCAAAAACTGTCCTGTGTTCCATGAGAATTTTCAGAGACATAAACCAAACGGAGCCTATTTATGCCTCTCGTCCATTTCTGATTTGTAACTGACTCCCAGTACAGCAGTGCCCTTGCAAAAGACCTTGCCATCGTCATAAAATCTTTTACATAGCCACCATCACCCTGCATGTGTGTCTCTAGGCTCTCTGATTCCTCTTTCATCTCCCAGTTGGAAAAAAAAAATAGTGCTATTTCAAGAAATGCAATCCACCAGTAGGGAGTAGGAAAAAAAATATGTTTGTAGAAATGCCTACATACCAAAGAGAGAGATCTTCAAATAATTTACATGGAAAATACTATAATGACTTTAAAATCAGCCTACACATTTCCAATGCTAATTCAGTTTAATATTTTCAACTCTCAGATGCATTTTACTTCATTTTTTTCTTTTAATTTTCTTCTTACGCATTTCAATATATGACATAATTTAACCATGAATTGATCATTCAGATCTAACTTTGCTATAATGATGAGTTTGATGCAAAATTTTTAACGCAAAATCTTAGGTGTGAAGGTTTCCTTTTTTTAAGTTTTTCTATATTTTCTATATTTCACATGTATTTCTAATTACACTTTTGAGAAATAAGTTGCAACGCTTCTTGCTTATAGATAATATTTTTTTAAAAAAATGACTCATACTTGCTAGATTGCTTTGGAGCAATACAAAAATTTAAATTTCAGTAAGTTGAAAACCTCATTATCTTCACTTGACTTTTTCCCAGAATGTCATATAAGCAGTATCATTATGGCATACATCTAATTTCTTGTGGTCAGATCATTCAGGAGTGGGACTAGCACACTCCATTTCCAGGGTCAGTTCAAATAATGTGGATTTTGAGGCAATTTATATTCAGATCTTAGAAAAGAGAGAAAGGGAAAGTGTTAACTGAATATAAGCTGAGGTGTTAGTCTATAGAAACATGTTCACATTTTGGTGGGAAACAACCAAATGCACAGATATAGCCTGTGGGGAGTGAAGTATAGGAGTTTATTAAGTACTGCACCATAAGCAGATAAACAAAGAGAACAGGTACTGCCTGCATCACTTGGACTAAAATATATTTTCCATAACTTATGTAATCAAGCATTCCATTCAGTTTTGTGATGCCTATTTTAACTCTGGCTGAAAACAGAATATAGAACACCATCAGGCAGTTCCTTTCTTCTGAGTTCTTTGAGCATAACAACAAGCAAATTATTACTGTGGTTATCTAAACAATGAAGCCATCTGCATGTCTGATGCCAAAACACTGAAGATATTTATTGATGTATTTCACTGTATGTTAAATACACTTTATTAGGGAAAGCATGAAAGATTTCTTCATTGGGAATTAGCTAAATTGACACACAGACACAATTGCTCCAGCTCTCTTGTGGGTTCACGTTAGTTTATTCCTGCGATAACCTTACGTGCTTGCCACAGTATTAGTAGCCCAGTGAATATTCTTGCAATGATGAAACGTAGCTAACACAATTAATAAGCCATGTTCTCTTTTCATCAGCTCAGTAGCAGGCAACGCCTCCCCGAGGGAAAGTGTTAACTGTGGACAATGCAGAGTTTTAAACGACCACTTTAGTGCCCTCCTCATAGACGGGGGCACAAGGGCCACCTTTCACCGCTCCTACATCTTTGCCAGGTGTCTCCTTATAGAGTTTTGCAGAATAATGAAAATCATTTAAAGATTAAGAAAATGGAGTTTGGACATTTGTGGCTTTATCGGGTATCAAAAGACCTCTCAGGGGCCAGGATAGGAATCCGCCACAAGTCTAACCTCGTTTTGTGTCTCTGTGTTACTTTTCTTAGATTCCCTCATGTATACACACCCACCTGGGAATATTGCTCAGTCCGTTGTTCCCAAACAAGCCATGGGTGTTTATAAAGCTCTGCCCTGGTCCATTCTGGTTTCTCAGGAGTGATGGTTGCCTCTTCTTTAATACATATAGTCACGGTCCACTTTTAAACAACTGCTGCTGTGTGACAGGTGTTGTCATCCTCCATGGTGAGAGTGCACACAGAGTAAGAAGTGACTGTATCTTTGAGTACTTCACAAGACAAAGATGAAGAGGAATCTAAACAAACAAGTGTCAGAGTTCGACACCTTGAATGTCTACAATGTATCAGAGAGTCATCCTGTGGTTGAATGTCTACAATGTATCAGAGAGTCATCGAGGTGTCAGTACCTACATTATCAACCCTATACACACAATCAATAAGGTTTTACTACGACCCCTATTTTTAAAGGAAGGCCCCTGAAGTACAGAGAGGTTAAGAGACAATTAGTAACGTCACCATGGAAACGGAGCACATGACCTCAACTTCAAATCACCGTCTGCTGTTTCCATGTAAGGATGTTATTCAAAAGAATGCAAAGGACTTACCATGAATCCCACATGCATTTGGGTAAAGCAGCTTAGGGGAGGAACTAACCAATTATTATTCTTGGGAGTTTTAGGGCAGCTTCCAAGGGAAGATGATATTTAAATAGAAAGTTGAGGAAGAAGTGGGCATTTACAAGGAAGAAGAGGGGGAAAGAGCATTTAAGGCAGAGGAAATGGTGTTTGTTTAGAGGAAGGGTTGAGCATGGGTGTTTCCAAAGGAATAGTTCATAGATCCAATTTAATCCACACAGAAAAAACAGTGAATGAGTGAGCCAGGAAGAGTTGGTGTCATCTCGTGAAGGGTCCTTCATGCCTACAAGTTTGCACCTTTTCTCATGAGCGCTTCACCATTGTGGGGCTTTAACAGGCAAATCTCACTACATTTGCATTTCAGCCTTTGCTACGAGCTTGCCCCTTCACCACTCAGCCTACACCCTCATGTCTCTGTAGTTATTCAATATCTTAATTATCTGTGTGCTGTGTGGCTTATTTCATTTTACTTCTTTATCAGCATCAGACATTTTGTTGTTTAACTGCTTGATTATTTCACAAGCAGCTTGAGGGCTAAACCAATACCTTACTTTTTGCAAACGTTAAATACTTTTGTGTTCTGCAAATGGCTGGCTGCTTTTGTGCTCCAGGGATAGATATTTCCTGTTTTGATATAGTCATAGAGGAGCTTGGTTTAGGAAATAGCTCTGACCCTGATCTTGAGGTGAGGTGAGTTCAGTTCATTCCAATAAATGATTATTGATCACTCTTTGTCCTGTGAGAGCCAAAGTTCACCAGCAGTTGCTTGGGTTAAAAGAAGAGAGCATATATTGGAAGTTTTTTTCAATCTGAAATTTTTCACTCTGAAATAATATTCAAGATGGCTAATAATTAAGTGGCTGTCTAGATGTTGCTTGCTTTCATGGAGTAGAAAGCACAGTGTCTTCGAAGTTAGAGACCCTAAGCTTAGTCTCCCGCTATATTTCTCTGTTGCAGGTCCATGGTAAAATCACAACTGTGGGGAGTTTCAGGTTCACCGTGGTGGAAAGAGAATAAGAAAAATGACATATATAACACTTCTGCCGTAACCGTGAAAATGTACGTTTTTGTTTGAGGCCTGCCTTTCTTGCAGTCAAATGAATTTCTGCTGCCTTCTGACTCCCCCCTTGATGGCTACCATAATACCAGATACGCAGGTCTATTGTTCGAAATGGCAAGAAGTTATTGAATTTTTAATATAGTAAATCATTGGCATTATTTAAAATGAAAAGTACAGTGTTTTTATTCAAATGCATTTCTTGTACTATAAGAATGTTGAAGTTGTTTCGCCCAAAAGTTAGTCCCCATAAAGTGACACGAAAGAAATATTACAGTAATCATCTTCCGCTCCCTTTGAGCCTGCCCTGGTTAGGTAACTGACAATTGGACGACACTCACTAGATGAGAGTACAGTACAATTTCAGTTGCTAAATGGGCTCTTGATTCTCATTTATTTTACCTTTTAAATTACATGACCCTATCAATCCTGACTCCTACTGAAAAGTGACTGATTTTTGGACAGTGTTTTTATTTGTTAGGCAGGGTTTGGAATAATGTGATCAGAGAAGTCAACCATAGCATGTTATATACGTTAAAGAGAATTTGATTATGGAAGTCCTGACAAAGTATTTCTTTCCCATCAGCATTTGTTTCCCCAAAACACTCCTGTGAAAATTCAGACGTCGTCAGAGAATTCTAATTCATAGGATTATATGCATGCTGTCCCGTTACCTATTTTTGCACTTGGCAATAGTCTTTCCATGCGTAATTTATGGAGATAAATGCAAGGAATGCCGATTTGCTAATAGAACAGAAGTACGAAAAACAGAACCGTAAAGACTTGGGTGCTCCTAGGAGGAGGGGTTGGCAAAGGGCTGTGAGGAACATCCTTGCGGTGGTGATGATAGTGATGAATGAAGTTGTGGCAGTATGTGCAGCGTTGAAACTCACAGATCTCATGTGCTTATCCTGGCTACACAACTCGCCACTTAAATGACCTTTGCAACCTGCCTAACTGTTCTGTGTAGCATTGTATATATCACTCACAATAACCAGTGAAGTAAGCAGAACTATTATAACTAAGGCAATGTTTTTAATATTTAAATGTCTTGCTCATGTGGGAATAGCCAGTCAGGACACAGGGACAATTAATCCTCTCTGAACCCTACATGATATGGTCTGTCTGATTCAGAAGCTGAGATTCCCACTATCATCGCACTGAAACATTTTTAGTGACTACATATCGACGAATTCTGACTTTGTTTTGATAAAAGAGGCCAAGATTTGATTTGTGTACTTAACAGGTAAGCTAGGTTTATGGCATAACACACAAAAGACTAGGCACACTAAAATGCAAGAAATAGACATTTGTTTTATAATGTGCAACACAACACATCTTGCACATGATCTCTTTTTCCTGCTGCTTCTGAACTTCCAGGTGCATCTTTCACAGAACAAGCCTGGCTCCGCACATCGCAGGAACACACCCTCCCTGGTTAGGGTCACGTAACTTGACTGGTTACACACACTCTCTTGCTGGAGAGCTTTGGGGCACACCTGTCTGAAAAAGCTAAACTGCTTATAAAAATAGTAAAAATGAGATGAAATAAATCAGGCAAGGGCAATGCTCAATCTGCCCACAGTTCTGTGACAGAGAACAAGAGAAGGTTTTATGTTCCTTGGTAATCACAGCAGCTGTTTATTGCAATATAGGCTTTTCATTTATCAAAGAGCTCAACCAGGTGAAGGGGAACATCTCCGAGAGAGGCAGGCAGCACGAATTCATTATTCACCAGGCTATGCAAAGCAGCTGTGGGGTCAGGGAGGCAATGAAGAGAATGCTAGAGGATGTCTTAGGTTCGCCTCTGCTAGGCTAGCAATAATACATTCTGCACGCTAATGTGTGCTACTTCAGCTTCTCCGCGAGAGTGATTCTGGACCCTGCTTCAGGACGATTTGCGGCAGGTGCAAAACAACGTTCTCAGTGTGGTGAATCTGCAGCTCCCAAATGAAAACCATGGCTTGGCCGTCTATTAAATAATGTGTTCTTTCCTTTCTGAATCAATGATTTGGGAACACCGCTCACCTTCTGTTTATTTGCTCAAAAAATTTATTTTTAAAGTCTGACAATGGGCGCCATCCAGAATGGAATGATTGACAATTTAATTGTGTTCTCTGCAAAAACACTTCCAAGTTTTTGAATCCAGAAACACGTGGGAAAATGCCAGAGATATTTCATCTGGCAATTAAGTGTAATTTATAACTGTTACAGATAGATGCTTTGTTTATTATGTCCCGGGTGCCCAATTATATTCATTCATATCTAAAAAGACATTGACAAAGGAATAAAGGGTAAAATAATGATAGCTATTTTATAAAATGGATGTGTCCCCAACCCTGTGGGAACATCTTCCCACTAGTTCAGGAAATCTTTTAAATATACTGACTTATATTCATTCAGCATTTTAAAATCCCTCTCTTCATTTATTTGGCTGTGTGGTGTAAAGTATATTTGGATGAAAGTGTCTGAAATCTGAGCCTTGAATTCTAGTACTACTACTTATTAATTTGCCAAGTGTCTTAAGCTCTCTGGCTTTTAAATATCTTATCTGTAAAAGAAGATAATGATGAAGCCTGCCCTGTTCAAACACACAGGTTTCTCAGGACTATAAAATTTCATTTGTAAAGCATGATGCACTATACTTACGCATGATGTCATAATTGTTGTATTCCTTCCTGGAGTGTAGGAGCTAACTTTTATCAGTTTTGTTGGGACTGTTTTAGACAGTCTACAGTACAAGGGGTGACAGAATCATCAAAAATAGACATTTCCTCTGTGAGACTATTCTTTCATTTCTGCTATAGGAGAGAAAAGTAATGCCTTATTTTAATATAAAATGCATAACAGTAAGCTAGGATGCAAAACACATCTAAAAAGTAAGATGTGTATTACACCCCCTCTAAGTATTTGTTAAGAAAACTAGACAAAAATTCAGTAAAGACATTGCTATGGTTTGCATGTTTATGTCCCTTCAAAATTCATGTTGAGGCCGGGCGTGGTGGCTCACACTTGTAATCCTAGCACTCTGGGAGGCTGAGGCGGGAGGATCGCTCAAGGTCAGGAGTTCGAAACCAGTCTGAGCAAGAGCGAGACCCCATCTCTACTAAAAATAGCAGGAAATTAATTGGCCAACTAAAATTATATGGAAAAAATTAGCCAGGCATGGTGGCGTGTGCCTGTAGTCCCAGCTACTCAGGAGGCTGAGGCAGAAGGATTGCTTGAGCCCAGGAGTTTGAGGTTCTATGAGCTAGGCTGACACCAAGGCACTCTAGCCAGGGCAACAGAGTGAGACACTGTCTCAAAAAAAAAAAAAAATTCACGTTGGGACGTAAGACCCAATGTGGTGGTGTTAACAGGTGAGGCCCCTAGGAGTTAATTAACTCATGAAGGCTCCATCCTCATGCATGAGATTAATGCCCTTATAAAAGAGGCTTCACACAGCATCCATCCCATTCTCCCCCTATCCGTTCTGCTATGCGAGGACACAGTGTTTGTCCCCCGTGGAGACAATAAGATGTCATCGTGGAAGCAGAGACTAGGCCCTCTCCAGGCACCAAAACTGCTGGAATCTCAATCTTGGACTTCTCAGCCTCCAAAATTGTGAGAAATAAATATCCATGATCTATAAATTACCCAGTCTGTGGTATTTTACTATAGTAGCAGGAAGGGACTGAGACGGACATTACAGCAGCCTGTTTTCAAGATATCTCTGAGGATTTTTGTCTCCTAGCATGCACGCCCCGCCGGGGGTCCTCTCCCACGCCAGACAGGTTGGATCTGGTTCGACAAAGCGGTATCCTGTGAATGGCGGACTGTGATTTCTGGATATGGATCACAAAATAATTTGTAGCTTCCTCCTTGCTCTCTTGTATCACCCCCTCTGGAGAATCCAGCTATCCTGTCATGAGGACACTGCAGGGAAGTCCCCATCACAGGGAGGTGAGGCTTCCTGGTAACAGCCAGAAAGGAGTGGACACTTCCTGACAATGGCCACAGGAGATGAGCAGGCCATCGGGACGCAGGTCCTGCTGCTCTGGGTCAAGAAGATGCGGCTCTAACCAATGACTTCAGTGCAACCTCATCCCGACCCTGAGCCACGGCCAGCAAGACAAGCCACTCCTGAGCTCAGAACTCACAGAAATTGAGTGAGAGGATTAGTGTTCACTGCTTCGTCCAGCTGCTAGGTGGTTACCCAACAGTAGATAACCAGTAGGTAATACTGACATAAAACGTTCTGAACGATGCTGCATTCATATCGACCTAAATGACACTATGTATTCAACAGCTGCAGGATACATACTCTTTTCAAGGACAAATGGGGATATTCACTGAAAGAGACAATAAGCTAGCCCGTGAAACGGCTTTCAAGAAAATTCAGAAGACTTACATTCTAAAGCGTATGTTCTCTGACCACAAGTAGGAGTCAATAACCATGGAATATTTAGAAAGAACTCAAGTGTTTGGAAACTAAACAGAACACTGTTAAACACACAGTGGATTAAAGAAACAATTACAAGGAAAGCAAAAAAAAAAAAAAAATTAAACCGAATGATAATCAAATTAAAATATATGAAAATTTCTGGGATTCAGTTAAAGCAGTGCTTACGTGGAAGTGCATAGTTTTAAATTATTATGTCCTAAAAACTGACATAAAATCAATTATTTAAGATTCTTCTTCAGAAAGTCGATAAAAAAGAGAAAAATAAACCAAAAACAAGGAGATGGAAGAAAAAAAATATGTTTAGAAATAAAATTTTAAAAGGCAAATAAGTAGAGAAAGTTCTCAAAGCCAAAAAATATTTTCTTTTGGAAAATAAAATGATAATTTGATCTTCAAATTTGAAAAACTGAAAATATTAGCTAGACTGATAAAAAAAGAGACACATTAAATTATTAGGAACAAAAGAGAAGCTATATGTAAGATATTAAGGATATTAAAAAGTATGTAAGACATACTGTGTATAAGTGTTTACCAAAGAGTATGACAGCTAAGATGAATGAACAAAATCTTAGAAAATTACAACATATTAAAACTGATATACGATGAAATAGAATATCTGAGTAAATCTGTACCTATGAGAGAAATTGAATGTTTGCTATTAGATTTGCCTATATCAAAAAATCCCAAAACAACAAATGCTGGCGAGGATGTGGAGAGACAGGAACTCTCTTACACTGCTCATGGGGCTGCAAATTAGTGCAACCTTTGTGGAAAAGAATTTGGAGATACCTCAAACAGCTAAAAATAGAAATACCATTCAACCCAGCAATAGCATTATTAGGCATCTACCCAAAAATATTAGTTTCTAATTCTTTACTCTCCTTTCTTCTCTTAACATCTTTGGGTTTCTGTTTGGTTTGTCCATAGTAACCAAAATGTTTGTACCCCCATAATTTCCTGAAATAAAAAAAAATCTTCAAGTTTACCTCCTAAGTCATCATGTTTGCTAAATGCGTATTTTAGAACTCTTGAGCTTTGTACTCTTCATTTGAAATTGTTGGTTTCTTCTTTCTTAACTTTAATATCTTTGATATCATCTCTGTGCCTTTCTGAAAGTCTTATCATTTTTTTGCCTTTGATTCAATTCTATCCAATTCTAGCTTAAACTCCACCTTTCATATTACTGACATATTTCAAGCCATCTGAAATTGTGCCTTTCTCTAAAATACATTTCTATTCTCAAAATTAATGGGAATCCTTTTAGAATTATCTTGAGAACTTTTCCACAATAGACATGTTTACTCCTAATTGCTTGATGTAGTCTCTTGTGATCAGTGTAGATATTTTGAAAAAATAACCAATGTGATTCAAATGAATCTTCTCTTACTTCCCTCTCAACCAGCTTACAAACCCTGATTTGTATGTGAATAACTTAATAAATAATATCTTATCTTAATTTGTTATATATCTAAACGTAAGATGTAATGGAATTTCTTATTCTCAAAAATAGTTTATGCTAGCCTTAGCAATTCTGGGAGATGTAGTTTTAAGCTGTTTTTCAAAATTCCTAAGTAACCTAGAAATTATTTTATGACTTTTCATTTAAGTTTGAAATATTTGAATAGATGTTCCTTGGTGTTTTTGAGTGAACTCTAATTGATCTTAAACTGGAAAAATTAAGAAGAATACTATGTTTAGCATCTTTTTTAGTACACAGAGCAACAGGATGACTTAAATTTTCTGATTTTTAAAAAATAAAGATGTATTTAAGAAAAAATAAAAGATTGGCTCCCTATATTGGATAGCTTTTTCTGAGAAATCTGAGTCACTTAATTTATTCAACAGAAGTGCTTCTAAATTATAAGCAAAAAAACCCCAAAACATACAAAAACAATAATAATTTTGAGTAAATGTTTTAAAATATCAAGTATTACCTTTCACAATTACAAAAGGAATGATAAAACTAGGAATAATCTTTAAAGAATTCATCCTTCTTTATTTAAAAGTAAATTGTAAAGCTGCCCATTCTTTATAAATTATTCTGGAAGAACTGAATTGCTCTTTATTGAGATGGGGAAGACTTTAGAAAAAGCAAAGTTTGGGGATTGGACCGTGATGTAAGAATGTTGATAAGGAGTTTGGTTTGCAATCTGTTGAGTTTAAGATGACTAATATCATTGGAGATACTGAGCATTGGAGATACTGATACTTAGTTTGGAGTCTTAATATATGGACTGGAGGTTCAAGTTTAGGAATCATCAGTTAACAGGGAGTATTGAAAGCCACTCTGTGGAAATGAGTATAGATAGTAAAGAGGTTCAGGGACTGAGTCTTGGGACACACTTAGACATTGTAGTAATGAGGAGGAAAGTAACAAATGAGACTGAAAACATCACAAGTAAACCATAGCATGTGGTGTGGTAGTATGAATCCAAGTAAGAAAGTATGTCAGGGAGGAAGGATTAATAAATTTATTGATGAAATCCAGTTGAAAATTTGGGTAAGATGAAGATCAAGATTCAAAAATTGTATTTAGCAGCATGAAGGGTTTAAAGGACCTTAACAAAAGTGATTTTGGTATAGTGATGTGTGAGAAATCCCAACTGGAATGAGTGTATGAAAGTACTAAAAAAATATTTAGAACAAGTATAACAACTTCTCTGAGAGGTCATAAATGAGAAAAATAAGCTGTAGCAAAAACTGGAGAAAAATGAATTTCCTTTTTTATAGGAAAAAATTGGTAGATAATTTTCCTTGAGTAGTTCAAAGGAGATGAGATCAGGTGTACAAAGGGAGAGATTCTTAAGCTTAGATCATTACATGGAGAGCTCAAACAGAAAGCAGTGCATTTGTTGAGAGAGAAAATGATAAAGGAGATTTTGAAGTTTCAAGAAGAGGAAAAGATATGCAATACCTACTTAGGAAAATAGAAAAGATGATGAATTTAGGCAAATGCAGCCTTGATTGCAAGATAGCATTAAAGCTCATGTGAGATTTCAAGTGAGACATACCAGCATGATAGCTTTTCTCTAGCCACATTCACCTACAGAGATGCAAGGTTGGACTAGGCAGAGGATTGATTTTAGCTAGAATTGTAGTTTCATCAGAGAATTACTGCAAAATAAGAATGTGGCAAGAGATTTGAGAGTATAAGCAATAGAATTTTTATAATGAAGGACCAAGGTAAGCTACCATAGGAAGCCATTAAAGAGGCAAAGAACAATGAAATATTTGTAAATTCAATGAATTGTGGTCTCTAGTAGGGGTGATATATTGTCAGAGTGAGAGCACTATAGAAAAAGAGTGAGATGCTTTAAATTAAAATTTCAAAGTATTTGGTAGTGAAAAGGTCTGGATTCTGATCATGTTTTCAAGAGGGAAAGAAGCAGACAGTATGAAGAAGTTAAGGAAATGAGAACTCAGAATATTAGAAGGATCATAAGAGTTTTAACAGCAGTAGGAGTGAAAATGATGAAAGTATACCAGAATCCAAATGACTGGCACCAAGTTCAGAAAATGTCATAAATAAATAAATAAGATAGCCCGGGATAGAATACAGCCTGATGACATCACATTTAAATCTGGGAGAAGAAGCCAAGGATTAGAGAGGGAAAATGGTTTGGAAACACCCATGAAAATCAAAGGGTGAAACTCCCCCTATCACAAAAAAACTTGTATATGTCACTTTGAAGAAAAACTTAAGGGTTGTAGTGTCCTCAAAAAAAGCATAGATAACAACCAATTAGCTTATTGGGAAGAGAATGATTAGAAAAGAGCTGAGCATGCAGTAAAAGAAATTTTGCTAAAGATTTGCTATGACATGAAGCTTAGAGGAAGAGTTTTAGTATTTGGGTGGGGGTTCAGAGGTAGGGTTTAAGAAGGCAATGTCTTAAAGAGATGAGAGTGCTGGCCAAGGGTGATGATGATTAGAGTCATGGAATTTTCTCAGTGGCTGACTGAAAGAGCAAATGAGATTAATCCTACAACATCAAGGCAGATAGAAGCAAGGCAATATGCCCATTTTAAGCATAGTATGATCCTACCTAATTTTAAAAACAAGTACAATATGGTTGCATTTGCAACGAAAGACAAAATATGGAAAGATATTAAAATCTAAGAATACTGTCTTAGGGTAGAAACAATGTTGGATTTCTATATGATACATTTGGTTATTGCTGGAATTCTTACAAGCATGCACTATTTTTTACCATCTAAATTTATAAAAGTATAATATGAGAAGGAAATATCAAAGTGTTTATATAATGATGCCAGTTATGTTTTAAAAAATTCTGGGAATGGAACGATAGCTGTGACCAATTCAAAATGATGTGCCAAGTTATTAATAGTAAGTAGTTCTCTCTCAGGAGTGACATCACAAGACAGATATTAAGCTTTCTAACTATGAATCTTTTATGACAATCATTTTTTATAAGAGAAAAACAGAGAGGCTACAGAGGGAGGAGGAAGGGAAAGAGCCAGAGAGATAGAGACAGAGAGAGACAAAAAGAGAGAGAGAAAAGGGTCTTCTATTTATACATCCCATACATTTTTTAGAAAGAGAGAGCTAAACACACTGTAGACTTTTTCACTCAAACTTATTTTTTAACTACCAACCACATTCCAGGTATATTTCTCCCAGGCCTGGGAAAATAGTAATTTTCAATACACTTAACATCCCTGCCTTATGGGAGCTTGTATTCTAGATCAGCATTGCCAATAGAAACATAAGTAAGGCACACTTGTAATTTAAATTTTTCTAGAAACCATACTAAAAAAGGAAAAAGAAATTGATGAAGTTATCATTAATGATATAGTTTATTTAACCTCATGTATCCAAAAGTTATCATTTCAATATATAATCATGTACCCAAAATATTAATTGGACAGTATCTGTCATATAAGTCATGGTTCATCTAAAGCTAAAAAAAAAAAAAAATTTGCAAATTTGCAAATTTTGAGTAAGTTGACTTTTTATATTGATAGAAATGTTTTATATCTGGAGTCATTGTTTGGTGGCTTACTTAACAATTATTTCACTTTAGGATTTGTAGTTTTTAGTCTTCCCTCATAGCTTTGTAACAAAGTTTCCATAACTAAAATAACTTTTTCCATCTCTCCATAAAAGCAGTGCTCTTTATTGTGAGAGAATCCAAGTCATTTTAGAATCTGCTGAAATTACAAATTCAAATTCTTTTCAAAATAATTTTAAAATGTTTGTTAGACCTTTAATTCTGATTTCAAGCAACTAATAATGTTGACTCTTTTTGACTGTTGATAGAAATGAAATTCACTATATACTTGCTGAAAATGTTTCCTAATGTTGTCTACTGTAGTATATTTACTTTTTAACACAATGAACAAATAATTTTTCTCTGATGCAGTACATTGTAATTGACACTCATAAATTTTTGACAAACTTTCTTCTACTTTTTTTATAGTCTTAGTCTACATCTCCATTCCATTCTGCCCAATAGTATGTTTTCATTTTAAATTTTAAAATGTGTCAATACTATTTGTAAGTTAAAAGCATAATTTAATTACATTACAATTAAAAGTATCATAAGTATTTCAATTTAATTACCAATTACAGGTTACATAAGTGTTACTGTAACTCATGCTATCCACATAAAATATTCAAATAAACACATTGCAATATTACCAATTGTACAAAAAAATCATTTGAACAGAATGACTTAATTGGTACCAACTAGATCTGTGATGTGCTCATGCATAGTACTGGAAATGCACACTATGATAAAACAATAATATGTTAAAGTGAGGCAATACTTAAAGGAAATACAGTCCTATTAATGGAAAATGTTTACACTGCTTCAGTTTTTAAATTTGAAAATATGGCATTAACCATATTTCAAGTGTTAAATAGCCATATGTGGCTAATGGCCACTGCAATGAAAAGTGCAGTTCTAGACACTTAATAAAAAGTTTCGTTCACCATTGTGTAATCTATATAGCAGTAAATAGACTAAGCTTTTCTATGGATCTCCATTTCCTCTTTGTTACAATTGGGATCATGTAATGCTTCAAAATTCATAAGAATATTATATTGCTCTAGGGGCGATGGCATATTGGAGATGATAATCATAATAATGCTATTTATCTTTTTAACTCTCTAAACAATCTCTTAAAATTCTTTGGATAATTTTATATCCAAATATTAGTATAGTCTACTCAGAATTATGTGGAGTGAAATTTGAAAATGCAAAATAAAACCCCTAGTGAAGTTTTTTCTCCCCCAAACAAGTGGTTTTGTAGTTGTCTTAATTATTATTGACAATAAACAAAAAATAAATGAAATTTCTGTCTAATAGACAATTCAAAGAAACTGCAAACTGCAAAGACAGAGAAAGGCTAATTTAAAGTTTGGTTATGAATAAGAATACCAAATATATATACTATAATGCCACTTCATATTACAGAACTCAATAGTTTTCTTTCTATCATACATAATATGATACGGTTTCAATCTTTTAAAAATATCATTTCCAATATATTATATATCTATTACATTCTTTATTATTTTGGTTGACTAAGAAGTGTGTGGTTATACTGTAATTCATTTTCATATTCTAAATTACTTCCATTAACACTTCTTTAGTGAAAGATTGTAACTCCAGTGTTACCTTTTCAAACACTTCTTATTTTGTAGTATAAACCTGGCACAAATCCCAGAATGTGATTCTGACACACCATTTTCCTTACTGTAGAAACTAATATAAGCTTTAGGAAAGTCATTTTCTCCAAGCAACAGAAATTACTCTTAGCCCATGCCCCTATATTTCCTATCTAGAACAAAATATTCACTTTAATATTTATTTGCTGAAGGAAAGATATTATACAGTGTAAAAGTAAGGAGTGAAGAAAATATGCTGAAAAGGTTTTTAGATTTTAGGATCCTTGCAATATCATGGGTGAAATGGAGATTGTAAATAAATAAATTGAAAGGTTCTATAGGTAAATATAATCAAAGAAACCTAGCACAAATGCATAGAAATTCAAAGCAAAAAGAATTGCTGATCTGGAGTGATAGAAAAAAGTATCGATATATAGTTAATAAAGCTGAGCTCAAATAGTGGGTAGAAAATGTAAGTAGTAGGATGTGGATACTGAGTGTTTTGTATTGGACTAAGCAGCATGAGCAAGGTCTGAGAGGCAGAAAAACAGTCGTGAATATTTGAGAAATTGAAAGAGGCAAAGATTAGGTGGAGTTTGAAGTGCATAATGGACATAGTACATCGTGAAAATAGCAGACAGTGAAAAAGAGTTTGATATGGACAAGATTATGTGGCAGGCTACAGAGTCTGGACTTTGCTCAATCGGTAATAAGCAGCTTTGACCTGGGTGGCGATGGTCAAAATGAAATATAAATTTAATGATTAGAAGAGGGGTGGCTAAGGAATCTTGTAACCGATGTTTTAAGATGGGTCTCAGATCATTATTATCTTAAATTATCAAAAAAATAGCTAAATTATGTTTCCAAACTGTAATTTTTAAAGCACAATGGACCAATAAATATTTTTAAAAAGGAAAAAATAGTCATAAAGGTAGGAATGATACTATTTATGTCAGGACTACTCTGTGCCAAATGCTCAACATATATTATCCCTCCTTTTTGAGGGAACAGATTTTCACAGTAATTAAGTGACTTTCCAAAGCTGTGCAGTTAGTGGCAGAGCCAGAGTCTGAGTATGTCTGAGCCTGGAAAGTGCAGAACACACAATCACTCTCTCTGAATGTTAAAGTGATCTTTTATGTTTTCAACCTGGAAGAAAAACAAATATGTAGACTTGGGCGATAACATAATTCCTATGGACTGAATGTTTGTGTCCCCCCAAAATGCATAGGTTGAAACCTAATTTCCAATGTGATAATATTGGGAGGTGGGGTTTTTGGGAAGTGATTAGGTCATGAGGTGGAGGCTCATGAATGGGATTAACACCCTTATAAGGGGCCAAAGAGACCAGAGCTCCCCTTCTGCATGTGAGAACATAGTGAGAAGATGCCTCTATAACCCAGGAAGTTATCTTCACCAGACACTGAATATGCCAGCACCTTGAACTTAGACTTTTCATCCTCCAGAACTGAGAGAAATAAATTTCTGTTGTTTATAAACCACCCAGTCTGTGGTACTTTGTTAAACAGAACAAACTGACTAAGGCACCCAGAATATTATATACGGGCCTAGGGGACAAGCAAATAAAACCATGGCATGGCTAAACCAGTCAGGCTAGTCAGCTTGAGTAGCTGGGATGCTTTGAAGTCAACAGAGAACCTGTCCGTGTCGGTCCATTTTGCTTTGCTACAAAGAAATACCTGAGACTGGGTAATTTATAAAGAAAAGAGGTTTATTTGGCTCATGGTTCTGGAGACTGTATAAGAAGCATGGCGCCGGCATCTGCTTCTGGTATGGGCCTCAGGGAGCTTTTACTTATGGGGAAAAAGAGGAGGAGCAAGAAAGGGGGGGTACCCATGCTCTTTTAAACAGCCAGCTATCCTGGTTACTAGCAGAGTGATAACTCATTACTGCGGGGAGGGCACAAAGCCATTTATGAGGAATCCACCTGCATGGCCCAAACACCTCCCATTTGGCCCTACCTCCAACAGTGGAGA
>CAUYPO010093996.1:0-19555 GCA_963574435.1 Cheirogaleus major | reverse complement strand
GGATCCCCCCACCCACCAGCATCCCACAGAGACGCACACCAGTGAGTCAAACACACACACGAATGAGGGGTAGTTTGAGAGCCAGGGCAGTGAGATCAGAAGTGAGAACCCAGATATAAAACCATCCTCATATTGCCATCTAATTGATGACAAAGCAGACAAAAATATACATTGAGGAAAAGAATCTGTATTCAGTAAATGGTATTGGGAATACTGGATAACCACATGCTGAAGATTGAAATTGGATCCCCACTTCTCACCTCTAACAAAAATCAACTCATGATGGATAACAGATCTAAACCCAAGGCATGAAACCTTAAGAATTCTAGAAGAAAATGTTGTGAAGATGCGTATAGACATTGGCCTAAGCAAAGAATTTACAAAGAAGACCCCCAAAGCAATCACAGCAACAACAAAAATAAATAAATGGGATCTTATCAAATTAAAAAGCTTCTTTTGCACAGCCAAGGAAACTATCATTAGAGTGAATAGACAATCTACAGAATCGGAGAAAATATTTGCATTCTATACATCTGATAAAGTGATGATATAAAGAATCTATATAGAACTTAAGATAATCAACAAGAAAAAATCAAACAATCCCATCAATAAATGGGAATAGGACATAAACAGCAACTTTTCAAAAGAAGACAGAATAATGGCCAGCAAACATATAAACATATAGTGACAATCATTAGGTAAATACAAATCAAAACCGCTATCAGATATCACCTAAATCCAGTGAGAAAGGCTTTTAATAAAAAGTCCTAAAACAACAAATGCTGGCATGGATGTGCAGAGATTGGAATACTCTTACACTGTTGCTGGGACTGTAAATTAGTACAACCCTTGTGGAAAGTAATTTGGAGATACCTGAAAGAGGTAAAAATAGAAATACCATTTGATTCAGGAATCCCACTGCTAGGCATCTACTCAAAGGAAAAAAAAAAGACATTCTATAATAAAGACATCTGCACTCGAATGTTTATGGGCAGCACAATTCACATTTGCAAAGATGTGGAAGCAACCCAAGTACCCATCAATACATGAGTGGATTAATAAAATGTAGTATATGTATACTATGGCATATTACTCAACTACAAAAAACAATGGTAAACTAGCATCTCTTATACTATACTGTATAGAGCTTGGGCCCATCATTTGAAGTGAGGTATCACAAGAATGGAAAAACAAGCACCACATGTAATAAATGATCAACACTAAGGTACTAACATGATAGTAATGTTCACTGGGTGCCCGTCAGGTACAGGGGGGTTGGGAATGGGTAGACTCACAACTAATGGAGATGGAGTGCAATGTGTGGGGGAAGGGCAAACTTGTAGCCCAGGCTTGGGCAAGACAAAGGCATTACATGTGACCAAAATGTTTGTACCCCCATATTATTCTGTAATACAAAAATAAATAAATAAATAAATAAAAGAATAGTAGGGAATAAGGAATCTGTAGTATAGGCAATTTTTCTTTACATATTTTTTCACTGAGAAGATTGGCCATATATATGTATTAATTTCCTAAGAAGAATACCAATTCCTTAAGAACACAGTGATATTTTTTTCTACTTAAGTAGTTCATTTCTGATAGAAATCAGCAAATTGTGTGTACCTTATAATAACTTAGCAATCTGCTAATGAAATCAAAGGTAAAATAAAGTCCAATAATGACTAATAATTACATATGGATCCTCAAACTTCAACTGAATTGAATGGACATAACACACAATAGAGAATATGAAGATCAGTGTTTAAGTTGTTTCTTCCTACTCACCAGGTGAAGTCAACCTAAAGACCTTAAGGAAGTTACCTAACCTCGGTATACCTCAGTTTTGTCAAAAGTTAAGTGTAAATAAAGCAATATCTACTGCAGGTTTGTTGCGAGCCTGCCATCAGATGTATGTGAAATCTTTTTGTAAACTGAAAGCACAATACAAACAAAAAGTATATATGATTATTTACAAAAAGTGATCAACAGCAAATCAACTTTACACATATACTATTCCATAAAAATTAAAGTAATGATGATTATTATCTCTATTTTAGAAAGGAAAAGGAGTTTTATATTAAGAACACTTGATCAAAAGAGTATAGGGTTAGAAATCTTTAATTTAACCAAAAGATGTATATATGTGTATATCACATTTTCCTGAAAAAAATTAAAGAAACTTACATATCTAAACATAATTTTTAAAAAAGCAATTAATAATTAAAATGGAAGAAAAATCACTCCTAAGAAATAGGGCAATAAATGTATTTCTTGAACCTGTTATAACTTATTCAGTGTAGTGCATTCAAATTCCATCTGAGCTGTAGCAAAATTGTTGATATAGGCAGAGTGAGGGAGACCAATTTCCCCCAGCTGGTGTGAACTTCGTCATGAAGGGTATGCAGCTGTAAACTCTTGTGTGTGATGTTGCAGGGTCTTGCACACTCCGCAGTGAGTCTTCTCTGTTTATCTACCTACAGTCCTCTCTTTCCAGCCACAATTATAGTTCCCTCGTGACTAGAAAATCATCTCACCCTGAACTTTATTCTGATCTAGGCTATTTATATCTCTCAAATTTATTATATCCCGTCTGAAAATATCTGTATATTTTCACCCGTTCTCTCCTCCTTTCTCCACTGACTTAGAGAAAAAACCCTCATCTTTTTCAAGCTAATCAACAACTCCACCATTCCTTTCTCTCTACTCAGTAAAATATTGGTTTTTCTTATAGTAAAATCTACACTTCTTGATTCCTGCCTCCTTCTAAAGACAGAATACAACCTATGAGGTAAACTGAATTGATCTCAAATACCAGTTACCTATTAGCAATCCAGATCCTCCGCTTACCCTAAGTATTAAACAGGAGTCATTTTTTTATTTCTAACCCTTTCCAACTGTATTTGCATCCAGCATATTGTGTTGTTGTGCAGTCTTTCACTGCAATAATTTTGTCATAACCTCTTTTTTTGTTTCCTTCCATAGTCATACAAATTTATGTTTTAATTCTTTCTGTTCTGGATTATTGACATAGCCTACTAATTGGTCTTCCCCACCCTAACTTCCCTGTGTCTGATCTATCTTTACACTGTTACAAAAAATAGCTTCCCTAAAAAATACTTCTTATCTAATGTTTATTTTTAAATCTTGATGATTTCCATTGACTGAAAAATAAATTATCTATTGAGCAAGGCTTTTGAAGGATTCTGCAACATACCTCATATGAGCTTTCCAACACTCTTCTTACAACTGGGCTTCACATACCTTCACTTTACAATTGCAATTGCAACTCAGCAAAGCTTCTCTGTGCTTTCTTGTCTCTGTGCCTGTGATCACAGTTTTTTGATACCAAGATCATCCTTTTATGTTTCTCAGACCCCAGCCTGTGTTGGATGCATCTTTCTTGACTCCCTTCAAAGTCTTCCTTTTCCAGGAAGCCTTCTAGGTTCCCAAGCGAGAACTTTTCCCCAATCTTTAATTTTCCAGAAGACTTTGTGAGTTTGTTTGTTTGTTTGATATTTACCTTCTACCTTATACTTAACTTCTTTATCCATCTATCTTTTCTTGGCTGGTAGACTCATGCTCATTAATGTCAATGATTACATCAATTTTGTCTCTGCCCCTCTCCCCATCAAATCCTTTTGTTTCGATATACTTGGAGTTCAATTAAAAGTAAATTAATCTTAACTTTGTATGTATCTACAAAATAAAGAACCAGTTCTTTCTTTCCTCTCATGTCAAAACAGAAATTCACATTTTGCAGCATGTTTGTGCACACCTACACACACAAAGAGCCCATGAGATCTCATCAACTTAAGAAGTGAAACCTTGTGCCAAAGTGATGTTTACATGGTAGGTGAAAAGAGAATACTGGATGACAGGAAGGATGACAAGTCAAGTGAGCCAAATCTGAAGTGGTAATTTTTACAACCTAAGTAATCTGCTCTCCATATGTTTCCTGCAAATCTTAGGAAAGGTACTGTAACTATGATCTTTGCATTAGAGTCAAGCATGTAAAGATTCACCTCTTAGCAGGAATAAATTTAGAAGCAGAGAAAAAAGAAGAAAGCTTTTTGTCAACCTTTCTTAAAAGGATGTACAAATCTGAAAAACCAAATGGAAAGATGAGTCTGTTAACCTGTCTCACACACCAAATGCAAAATAATCACACATCATAATGCTTTCATATCATATGTTCATTTCACATTCTCAGACATGGTACCAAATAGTTAAGCCTCCAGCAGCTGGAGAAATTGTAATGCAGAAATGATCTACCCATTTAGTTCTGTGATTCTTTTAGAGTTCTTAGCTTTAACAATTTGAGACAAATAGAAAGTTTTATGCTCATAAATGGAATCCAGACTGTGAACTAAATTAATTTTTCATATATATATATATGTATATATATATATTTAACACTTCAGCTACTTTAAGCAAAAGGAATCCTATTTTATCTAAATTGAGGGAAATAAAACAATATTCTTATGGAAGTGTTAATGCAAGTTTTCATATGCCTAGTATGTTGTTTTGTCTTTCTTGCTTTTCCTTATATTCATCTCCCCTTGGTCTTCATTGTTCTTTATTTGTCATTTTATTTCTCATCAGTCTAATTAGCAAATAATCAGGGAAACAGGTCTCCCATTTGGGGCAGAGATATTTTAGGTGAGTTGGTCACATCACAATCTCAAAAGATGATTTTATTTTACCATCATCCTTGAATATTTACCCTTTTGGTAATTTTTTGATACTGTTTCTTCATTAGAAAGTATGAATACTTTTTTTGAAATATACAGTATACTAGTTTTTGGTTCCCACATATTGTCATGAAAACAACACATCAAAGGTGTCAATATTTGAACTTCTGTGTTATTAAGAACATGTTCTTAGGAATTGTACTGAGGAGGGGTTATAAGGAGGTTTTCTTTCTGCTTTCCTCTAGGAACCCGGAAAATACCCTGCTTGTTTCTGTAAATAAGAATCTTTAATCAAAGTTGTGTTGAGATATTTGACAAACATTTAACCACAGAAAAATATTTAAAACCATGGTATTTGAATGAAACTTATTAATTATATGAAATAACTTTTTGAGTATATGACAGAATATTATATTTTTATAATATAGATAGAATTTTAGGATGTTACATGCTCATTAACTACAAATAAAACACATTAAATGAACTGTGGCCAAGGGAATACAAATATTTACACAATTCAGATTTAACATCAGAAATCCATGTGTTTGGAAATAAGGTTGTGGTAAATATTATTAAGTAAGTAATCAGGTATAGGCCTCAGGAAAGAATAAAAGAATGTGCTGTATGGAAATGTTATGTCTGGATAATGTTTGGATCACTTTTTATGGCTTCTGAGTAGCTTTTTGTTAAAGAAGTATAACCCACTCCTGTGGTTACTGGGGACTAAAAATGGAAGAAAGAAAGAAATAAAAAGGAGGAAGAAAAGAAATTGAGCTACTGCAGCATACTCATCATGAATAGAATGAACAGAAATGGATTGCAAAAATTAATGTGTCCCCTTAATAAATAATAAGAACACTAAGAATGCTTCTTAAGGTATCATCAGTCATTAAATATTAAAGCATATTATATCTAAATATCTTTATTATAAATAAATTTTATCTTCTTTTTCCCAAAGGACACTTTGATAAAATTATCAGAAAGAAATTATAAAAGACTATGGTAGAGAGTTACTTGCTGAAAGAAGAATGCACATCTGATTCCTTTTGAAATGAGGGATACAAAACCACACAGTAAAGTATGATGTTATGGAGTATAAAAAGCAGGATACCTGAGTGATTTGAACAAATAGGACAGAAAAAAAAAAAAAAAGAAGAAGAAAATGAGTAATATGGCTCTCCACTTATCACTGAATGTTTACAATTTCAGACATTCTTATTCTGGACCCTGAGAAATAAAGTGTTTAATTAGAAGTTTGATTTATGAATAAGCTCTGGAGATCTGTAAGATTGAGTTGCTAAAACTATGAATATGATCATGGAGAAGAATATTTAAAACAATTGGGAATTGTTAGTGATATATTGAGTTAAAAATTGGCAATTTACAAAAAATACAGACAGTGGCCCCAACTGTCTCTAAAATTATTAAATTTAAATGTATATTTGATAAATAAATAATTGTTTGGAAAGAAATAACATATTAACAGAGGTTATCTCTGGTAATGTGGTTATGCAAAATTTAAAAATTTCATTTTGTGATAGTGTAAATTTTCTAAAATGGACTATTATTAATTTTGTGTAGCAAAAAGACAATAAGGCTTATATCAGAAGTCAAAGTTTACTTAGTTCTAATTTGGATGCTGATCATTCAGACATTGTTCATGCATTCCCTTCAGTCAGGAAAATACCATTACTAAGTGGCTGACAAAGGAATATAAAGAGAAACTCCTGTTTCAGAGAAAAAAGTAAGGCAACCCTTTTTTTGGTTGTCAGTATGATCACGTCAGTCTCTAAGACCCATGGAGAGAGACATTTCATTTAGACTCTATGTACAGAGCTACCAGTGCTATGCACACAATTATGATCATTGACAGTCATTCAATCTTTTTCCCTCTCTTCTGCACCATTGCTGCCCTGGTGCTGCCTCAGCAGCATATTTAGGTTTTAAGTTGTCAATCATGATTCTTTTATATTTTCAAAAAATGAGAAAAATTCATAATATGAAAAGATACCTAGTGGGACAAAGTTTTTGCTGGACAATTGTATTTCTTTCCCATGTGAGTCACTCTGCAAATGTTTAATACATCAAATATTCCATAATTCAATCCAAGCAAGTTTCCCTGTTTTAGTTTGTATATAACATATTTCAAAAACTTGACTCATTTTTAAAGAATATTTAACTATTGCTTCACAAGTTCCTGAGACTGCCTGAGATTAAACAGGGAAACCAATCAGAACAAAAGAAGATCCCCTTTGCTTTTCAGCATCAAAACACTACAATCCATTCTCTAACTGTTCCCAAGAGTAAAATCTTCATTAAGCTGAAATACACACATTGCCATAAATCAAAGCAAATATATATCTCTGCACATTGTATTTTCGGCTGTGTGATCAATCCCACTTACCATTTTCCACAAGAAAATAGGGGGTATTTTTCAGTGTCTCAAATAGAATTTTCGGAGAATCTGAAAGTTAAAGAAAAGCTCAACAACAAGCACTAGCTTAGAATTACAATGAAGAGACTTTTAGTGAATCTATTAATAAAATTGATTTCTAAATGCAGTGGGTGTATATGTTCCCTTCATGAACCAAAATGACCTAGGAGATGTTTACCACCCAAGAGATCACCTTTGTAAGTCCTAGAATCCTAGGGCATCCAAGGAAGTAGTAATCCTGGAGTTACTAATTTGGAGCAATTAATTTGGCTATAAACAATAAATTTCATGACGTTTCATGATATTCCCATCCCACTGCCAGATATGTGGCTAGTCGTGCTAAATAATAAGGTTTGGGACAAGATGGCCCCTTTATAGTGTATGAACTGCTCGACCTTCAATTTCATTACCACAGTTCTTCATGCACACACTTCTCCGTAAACTTGAACAATTTACTATATCTAGAATTGTGTGAAACATAGACCTTACTTGACAATGAAAAAAATTTCGTTTTATGCTGAGGTCTCTCTTTCTCTCTTTCTTTCTTTCTGCAGAATTAATTATATATATATGTATATACATACACACACATATATAAAATACATATATACACATATATATACACACATATATATATACACATATGTACAAAACAACCAAAACCCCTTGTCAATTATCATCACATTGTTTAAGCTTCTTTGTCCCCATTTATTCTTATATGTATGTATTCAAATATGGTCTTTTAGCAGAAGTTTGCTCTTCAAAAAATAAGTCAAATATTCATAATAGTTTTCATTTATTGTTCAAAATGAATTTTTAAAATTTCTGATGTTTTTAAGTACAGAAAGATTGGTGTACAATGTATTCCAATAAGTGCTATGAACAGAAGTAGTTAGGACTTTGATTATATGTCTCATCTCAGAAAATCACCTTCAGAAACCTGGAGTGCCCTAACTTGAGTATAGGGCACTATTGAAATTACATTAAAAAGTCAGGAAAATGTAGTTACAAGGTAAAAATGTAAGAGTAGTAATTACTTGGTCAGTGTTAGAGCAAAGTCATGAGACAGAGTCACAGAATGAAACCCGATTAACAGAGGTTATAAAAAGAAATAAGGAAACACTTACTGTAAGTGCCTGAGAATCAAAAGAATGTCACTGAAGAGTGTAAGTCCACTACTTAATAGGAAAAGGGAAAATTACAGACTACAAGAAGGCCAACACATTTAATTGCTCCTTGGGTTATTCTTTTCTAAATACTAATAATTGTAAAAGGTTGCTTAATGTGATAATAGTTACCAAGGTTGAAGAGATCAAAAGGCAATGTCAGAAAGCAATAGATTGAGGTGAGTAAACATCATTTGAATACATTCATATTAATGGTATCCTGAGAAGTACCAAAGGAGATGCATCTGATGCTGAGGTGACTATGAAAGTGTATGATGATAAAATAAAAGGAAAATATTCATTTTTATTTGTGCTGTCAAAAGACAAAATTTTCCAGTAAAATATTTTAGAATTTATAATCATAAAATTAGTCAATTAGCAAATGTTTGTTAAATGTCTATTATATTTTTAAGATAGGCTAGGGATGCCAGTGAATCTTTAATATCTACATGACATATCGCTACTTAAAAGGTTTCACTCCAGCTTTGGTGAGTAGTTCATGTATGTGTAGTAATTAAAGAAAATGTATGAATACAAAAAGCAGTAATGAAGATGTTTTAATCCATATAGGAAAAATGATCTGTATTATCAATCTTTTTTGACACTGATATAAACTCTAGCCTTGTCAACGTTCAGAGGGGTAGCTATTCTACATTCTACTATCATAATAAAATATTCTTTTTAAGGTACTTGCAACAGGGTTTGATTACTTGTGAAAATATGATTGCTCATCGATCGAGTAGAATGCACAAATATACATTCTGACTTCCTTAAATCACAAAATACTTTGCTTTATTGAAAGAATAATAAACAATTGGGTTTTTACTTCTTTTTTCTTGTGTTTTCTTACATAGTTAAAAGAATCAGAACTCTTAAGAGGAAGTTTGAAAAATATGGCCCAACTACCAATCACCTTATAGATGATTCATGTATATTTTCTTATAAAGTGGCCCTTATTCAATTATTTGCAGCACCTTGAACCAATGATTAATAATTGTATTTTTATAGTGCCTCTTACTCGACTTCTTTAGCTTCCTATGGTACAACATGTAATTAGGTGCAAGCAGACCATGATAATAACAACAGTATTTGGTATGTCATGACTATAGTGAAATAACATCAAATAAATCATAAAATCTCTGATAAAGTAAAATTGAAATCTAAATAATCTATTTTGGGATAGCAAGTGTGTAAGTAAAAATAAATACAAAAAAATATTGATTTAAAAATATACAAGTATGTGAAGAGTGAAATATATAGGAAGAAATATATGAATAGACTAAAATCCAGAGAGCAATATCAAAAAGGCTTTTAGACTATTATATATAGTTTTATAGATGAGTTGTTTCATACTTCCAACGACAGGAAATGAGTAGCATTTATTCTAAGAGTAAATAGATGGTAAATGTAATAAATTTATTAGTAGAGTACATTTTATTTCTTCACAAATTAAATAAATGTTATATGCATATTAATGAACTTATAAGGCCTTTTAGAAAATCCAAAAAATCCTAACTTTTTGAATCAAATTTTAGTAGCATATTAAACATAGAAAAAAAATAATGGTAAACCAATAAAAGCAGTCCAATTATAACTAGGAACAAAGGAAGAATAGCAATTATTATCACTATTATTCAAAAGTACTCTATACCTTCCAGCCAATTCATGGTTTTTATAAATTGGATATGTTTTTATTTAACAGTGGATATTCTTTTATGTTTAAATTATCTCAGCTTTGGAAACCAGCAGCTTTTACTCATGGCATGGCTTTTTTTTTTTTTTTTTTTTTTTTTGGTCATTGTGACTTGGCCATATTAGTTTTTGAGAGCTTATTTGCTTTATGGCACTAAAAAGACATTCAAGACCCATCTTATACATTTCTTGTCTTAAAACAAGAGTCAATCATTTCCCCATGGACCTTGTCTTTTGGTAGGGTAAGTTGGTGTTAGTTCTCTCATATTTTTGCACACATAAACATACCCCTCTAAAGTCTTTCACCATGTGTATTTCTTCTGATTTTTAGGAACGAGTACACTGTTTTTAATTGAATACATTTATATTAATTTACTAATAAGTAAACTTTAGTTCTCTCTTTTTTTAGTCACTAATGAGTCACAAGTTCTGGTATCAAATTTAAACTGATTACTTTTTAGTCCCAGTTTATACCTGTGAGGTAAATAATGAGCTTATTTTACTTTCCATGTATTTTGTCAATTCTCTTCTTATGTTTGTTAGAGACATTAATTATCCATTATCATACTTTTTTGTTACCTTTATGCTCATTATTTAATCCTACAGATAAAGTTAAATATGTTACATGCTAATAAACAGAACTTACCAAGCTAAAACTACAGCAATCATTTCTTGGAACGCTGAATCTAATTTCCTAGTTGGTCCATAGGTAGGGACATGGGAACAATATTCTCAAAGTTCTTCCATGTTCATAAGTGTTTTCTTTTGATCTAAGAAAACAGTGGTCAAATTTAAAATACCTGACTCACATCTTATTTTTTAAATATATAAATAATGTTGCTCCAAGTTCTTTTGGCATAAAATATCACAGCCAAGAAGTCTGATACTAATTTTATTTTCTTTCCTTTATACACTGAATGTTTTCTAACCAGTGACTGGTCATTGTTAGTCATTTTTCTAGATACCTAAAAGATGCTTTCAAAATCGTTAGAGTTCAATCATTTTATTAATATTAGATTATGTCTCAGAATTTGTCATACAGGTTCAAATTCCCAGTAACTTTTGCCTGTTCAATTTGTAATCATAATTATTTCAGGAAAGCTTGTAGATTATAGATTAAAATATTTATTCCATCCCATAGCTTTGGTTCTCTTCTCGGTATGCATATCATACATCTGCTTTACTTGACTGCTATATATACCACCTTTTCTGATAGCCTTTTTACATTATTTTTCATAATACATCCATTTTACATCAATCCCTTTACTATGATTTACATGATATCTATGAATTCTTATCTTTCTTCCAAATTAATCTAATTTTCTTAAATATTAAAAAACATTATTGGGAGATTTTTTTATTACTGTTTCAATCTTGGTATTCATATTGGTCTATTCAGGATTTCTATTTCTTTTTCTTTCAAGCTTGGGAGGTCCTGTGTTTCCAAAAACTGATCTGTTTCCTCCAGATTTTCTAGCTCATGTGCATAGAGGTTTTCAAAGTAGTCATGGATGGTATTTTGTATTTCTGTGGTATCAGTTGTAATGTCTCCTTCTTCATTCCTGACTGAGGTTATTTGAGTCCTTTCTCCTCTATTTGTGGTTAATATAGCCAATGGCCTATCAATTTTGCTTCTTTTCAAAGAACCAACTTTATGTTTCGTTGATATTTTGTATTACTTTTTAGTCTTCATTTTGTTTAGTTTTGCTCTGAGATGTGTTGTTTCTTTTCTTGTGCTACCTTTGAGTTTGGTTTATTCTTCTTTTCCTAGTTCCTTGGCTTGTGACATTAGGTTGTTAATTTGTGATCTTTATTTCTTTTTGAGGTAAGCATCTAAGGCTATGAATTTCCCCCTTAGCACTGTTTTTTCTGTATCACATATATTTTGGAACTTGTGTCTCTTTTCTTGTTCAGTGTGAAAAATAATTTGATTTCCATCTAATTTTTGTCATTGACCCAAAGATCATTCAGCAGCAGGTGGTTTAATTTCCATGACTTTGTGTAGATTTGAGAGTTCCCCTTGGAATATATGTCTAGTTTTACTCCACTATGGTGTGAGAACATACACAATACGACTTCAATTTTTCTGAGTTTGCTGACACTGTTTTATGGCTTAAGTTATGATCTATCTTAGAAAATGTTCCACGTGCTGATGAGAAGAATGTATATTCTGTAGATTTAGGGTAGAATATTCTATAAATATTAGTTCCATTTTTTTTTCAAAATCCCATTTAAGTCTAGTATTTCTTTGTTGATTTTCTGCCTCAATGATCTGTCTAGTTCTGACATTGGAGTGTTGAAGTTCCCAGATATTATCATGATGCTATTTATTTCTTTGCTTGAATCTAGTAAAATTTGTTTTATGAATCTAGGAGCTCCTGTGTTAAGTGCATATAAATTTAGAATTATTGTATCTTCTTGCTGAATTTTCTCCTTTATATAATGACTGTCTTTGTCTTTTTTTACCATTGTTGGTTTAAAGTCTATTTTATCTGATAGCTACTCTTGCTCACTTTTTTTTCCCGTTTGCGTGAAATATTTTTTTCCCATCCCTTCTCCTTCAGTCTATGAGAATACTTGCAAGCTTGACAGGTTTCTTGCAGACAGCATATAATTTTGGTTGTGTTTTTTTCATACACTTAGCCAGTCTGTACTTTTGATGCCAAGCCTTAAGACTGTGTACTTTCAATTACTATTGATATATGTTCATCATGTTGAATGATACCTAGTTACTTTGTTTTCTCCTTGTATTACTGTTTTATAAGAGTAGTGAACTTTAACTTTCAGATGATGGATATGTTCTGTTCCAAGTATAAAGTGCTTTTAAGCATTTCCTTTATGGCACACCTAGTGATGACAAATTCTCTTAGTTTTTGATTTTCTGGCAAAGACTTTGTTTTTTCTTCATTTATGAAACTTAGTTTTATAGGATACAAAACTCTTTCCTGGCAATTACTCTGTTTCAGAAGACTAAAAATGGAACTCAATCAGTAATAATAATAATAAAAAAAATCTCCCAACAAAAAAAGACATATTCCATACAGCTGAATTCTACCAGATCTACAAAGAAGAACTGGCACCTATTCTACTGAAACTATTCCCCAACATCGAGAAGGAAGGAATCCTCCTTAACTCATTTTATGAAGCCAGTAACACCCTGATATCAATGCCAGGAAAGGACACAGCAACAACAAAAAATAAAACTACAGACCAATATACCTTTTGAACAGAGATGCAATAATCCCCAACAAAATACATGCAAACAAAATTCAACAGCGCATCACAAGATAATTCACCATGATGAAGTGGGTTTCATTCAGCATTGCAAGTATGCTTTAATATACATAAATCAATAAATGTAATTAACCACATAAACAGAATTAAAAGCAAAGATGATATGAGCAATTCAATAAATTCAGAAAGAGCATTCAATAAAATCCAGCACCCCTGGATGATAAAAAACTTCTGCAAAATAGGCATAGAAGGAACATACTCAAAATAATAGAAGCCACATATGAAAAATCCACAGCCAACATCATACTCAATGGGGAAAATTTGAAAGCATTTTCCCTAAGAACTGGAACATGACAAGGATGCCTACTGTCACCACTTCTATTCAACATAGTACTGGGAGTCCTAGCCAGAGCAATCAGGCAAGAGAAAGAAAGGAAATCCATATTGAGAAAGAGGAGATCAAACTATCATTGTTTGTCAATGATATGATCACATAACTAGAAAACTGTAAGGATTCCACTGAAGACCCCTAGAATTGATATACAAATTCAGTAAAGTCTGAGGTTAAAAAATTAATGTATACAAATCAGAATTTCTACATACTAGTAGTCAAGCTGAGAGTCAACTCAAGAACTCAATAACATTTACAATAGTTGCAAAGAAAATAAAATACCTAGGAATAAACTAAACAAAGGAGGTGAAAGATCTCTGCAGAGAGAACTGGTGAAAGAAATCAAAGACAACACAAATAGAAAAACATCTCATGCTCATAGATTGGAAGAATCAACAGTGTTAAAATATCCATATTGCCCAAAGTTATTTACAGATTCTATGAAATTTCCATCAAAACACCAATGTCATTGTTCACAGATCTAGAAAAAATAATCATAAACTTCATATAGAACCAAGAAGAGTCCATATAGCTAAAGCAATCCTAAGCCAAAAGAATAAATCTAGATTCATCACATTACCTGACTTCAAATTATACTACAAGACTATAGTAAATAAAACATCATGACACTGGTGAGACATATTTGTAACAGAATAGAGAACACAGAATTAAAACTACATAACTTCAACCAATTGACTTTTAACAAAGTAGGTAAAGACATACACTGGAGCAAGGACACCCTATTCAATAAATGGTGTTGGGGGAATTGGATAGCCACATGCAGAAGAATGAAACTGCATCCCTCTATCTCATCACATACAAAATTTATCTAAAGATAGGCTAAATATTAAAAAGTAAGACCTGAAATCACAAAAATTCTAGAACAAAAAGTTTTTTAAACTCTTCTAAACATTATGCTAGATAAATAATTTATGAGTAAGACCCCAAAAGCAAATACATCAACAACAAATATAAATGAATGATACCTTATTAAACTAAAAAGTTTCTACATAGCAAAGGAAATAATCAACAAAGTCAATAGGCAACCTATAGAATGGGAGAAAATATTCACAAACTATACATTCGACAAAAGGCTAATATCCTGAATCCACAGGGAACTCAAACTAACCAGCAAGAAAAAAAAATTAACACTATTTAAAGGAGGCAAAAGATATGAATGGATTTTTTTCAAAAGATAGACAAATGGCAAAAAAAATATGAAAAATGCTCAACATCACTAATTATCAGGGGAATACAAATTAAAACCACAATGAGATACCCTGTTACCTCTGTCAGAATGGCCATTATTTAAAAGTCAAAAAACAGTAGATGTTGGCACAGATGCAATAAAAAGGGCATGCTTATACACTGTTGGTAGGAATGTAAACTAGTATAATCTCTATGGAAAGCACTATAGTGATTTCTCAAAGTACTAAATATAGACCTACCATTCAATATAGCAATCCCACTACTGAGTATCTACTCCAAAGAAAATAAGTCATTATATCAAAAGTCACCTTCAACCAAATGTTTATCATGGCAGAATTTATTATTGCAAAGATATGGAAACAACCTAAGTGCACATTAACTCAAGAGTGGATAAAGAAAATATGAGATACTGCACATCCATAAAAAGGAATGAAATAATGTCATTTGCAGCAACTTGTGTGGAACTGGAGAACATTATCATAAGTGAATTATCTTAGAAATAGAAAAATAAATATCACATGTTCTCATGTAAAAGTGGGAGCTAAGCAAGGGATATATATGGTCATATGGAGGTGTAATGTACATTGGAAACAGAATGGGGAAGGTGAGGGAGTGAGGGATAAAAGTCTACCTATCAGGTACAATGTACACTATTCCGGTGAAGGGTGCACTGAAAGTGCTGATGTCAACTTATTAAATTGATCTATGTAACAGAAAAAAAAACACTTATGCCTCCTAAATGTTTTTAAATTAAATAAATAAATACATACATACATAAACTATTTTTCCTCCAGTTTTTGACTTTATATTTGAATTCTATCTGTTTCCCTTTTATTTCTGTTGTTATTTTATTATTTAGCTGTTCTGATTTATATCATCCTTTCTAGGCTTTGAGAATTTACCTAATGTCTTTTAAGTTACTTTGAAAAATTAGTATACTGTATTAATTTTCTGTGTGGCAAAATTTTAATAAAATTCTTCTATACTGCTGAGATATCAGGTGCTTAATTTTCATGTTTTATTATAATATTTTTGTATAAGATTTGATCATAATTCTTGTTGATGTTTTCCTGCGTGAGAATAGAAATGGGTCATAGTAAATTTCCAAGCTCAAGGACATCCCCTTCTTTGATAATGTAAAGTATTCAATCAGCCACTAGTGCAGCCATTTGTTTGGTTTTACAGGATAAACCTGATTCAGGACAGCCTTGACCTAACTATTCTCTAGGTTGACTAGATTACCAAGATCTTACCTTCCAAATTTTGGAAGCATTGCATTTTACTATTATAATCATTTCTTAGGTGTTCCTCCTCTGCTTTTTATGAAAACTATATTTCTGAAATTACTTTAAAATATATATGGAATAATAAAGATACATGAATTGCAAAATCAACTATAAAAAAAGAAAGGTAGAGAATTTGCCCTGTCATATCAAGACACACCTCAAAACCATAGTAGTAAAGCAGTGTAGTATTGACTCAAGAATGGACAAATAAACCAATAGAATAGACTAGAAATAGGTCCATATATGGGAGAATTTAACAAAGATTTAAAATGACACTAAAATCAAAATGGAAAGGACAGATTGTGAGATAGATGGTAAATAAAATGGAGTCTTCACCCTATCCACATATAAAGGTGAAGTCTAGATGAAATCAAAGAATGCTAGACACAGGTAAAATATCATTAAAAATAAATTCAAAAACACCAACCATAAGATAAGAAATTTATAGATCAATAGTAAGAGCTCTACAATATACTATCTGAGTGAACTTGCACAATCTTTTAACTTCTCTGTGCCTCAGTTTCCTCATCTTTAAAATGGGTATTAAATAATTTAATGTATGCAAAAGGTTTAAAACAATACCTGGCACACAATATATGCTAAATAAGAATCTACTACTACTTTTACTGTGCCTAAATGAAAGATTTCTGATCAAGGAAGGACACCACGGACAAGATAATAAATAGGATGGAGGATGGGAGAAGGCATTTGTAGTGTCTAGTACTCACAAGTAATAAACACTTACAATATAACAAATGTTTGCAAAAAAGCCATAACAATATAGCAACTTGATAGAAAAATGAGCAAGGGAACAAAACAAGTTACATATATTAATGAAAATCTTACAAACTATTAAGTTGAACCATATGTTACAGCCATATTTTATAAATCAGAAATGTCTGGAAATCAGTAATTTCATATAGTTCCATTCAATTTCTCCTTGATAAAACACTAAAAACCATTAGTAATCAGAAAAACACAAGTTAAAACTTCTGTGAAAAAACAATAAATGGTTTCATAATGTTAAGTGTTTGTAGGAATATCAAGACATAGGAACCTTCACACCCTGATGGGGTATGTCTGTTCAGTGAGACAATTCTGGAGTGCCTCAAGTAATATTTAGTCAAATTGCATATGTACATATCCAATGAAACATCAAGGCGACTTATATATATGTATTCCTGGTAAAATCTTCTCTGATTCACAGAGATATCTATAAAGATGGTCCTCAGAGTATATGGTGTAAAGAAGGCAAAAAGAACCTTTGTGATCATCATGGGGAAATAGGCCAGGTAAAATACAGCAAATGCCAACCATGGTGTATCATGCAGAATTTAGCAGCAATTGACAAAATGCAAAAATATAGGTATCAAAAAAGATGGATCCTAGTAACAGTGTTTCATTTTTTTTTAAGTGGGAAACAGAATGGAATATATAATGCTATTTACCCATATGACAATATTACTTATGCACACACAAAATATTACACACTTTGCAATGCATTCAAATAAAAAGATACACATGAAGCATATTAAAATGATTGTTTATGCCCAGAGCGGAATATGACTGTGGTAATGAGCTTTAAAGGAAATTAATAAAACAGAGACATAAAGTAGTATCAATATTTAATTCAAAAATAAAATCAAAATTAAAAGTCAAATACAAATTTAAAAAATGTTCTAACAAATATGACAAGAAATTAGTAGTGCCCTTGATTATTAAAAAATCAGTTTTCATCAATTAAAAGGAAAACAGTAACATGTCAATAGAAAATTGTGCTATGGTCTGAATGTTTGTGTCCCCACTGCCCCCAAATTCATATGCTGAAACCTAATCCTAAATACAATGGTATAAAGAGATGGCATCTTTGGGAGGTGATTAGACCATGAAGGTGGAATTCTTGTGAATGGAATTAGCCCCCTTATGAAAGAGGCTCAAGGAAGCTTATTTACCCCTTCTACCACGTGAAGAAATGGAAAAATTGCACCCTCATCAGACACCAAATTTGCCTTATCCTTGACCATAAACTTCTCAGATTCCAGGACTGCAAGAAATAAAATTCTGTTGTTTATAAGCCACCCAATCTATGGTATTCTGTTATAATGGCCCAAATGGACTAAGAATGATAAGTAATGGGAGAAAGGGAATAAATAAAAATGCATAATAGGGCTATGAAAAAACACTTTTTTGGTAGTAAAGTTAATTCAAATTTTAAAAATGGAGTTTTATTTTTCACACAAATGTAACCACTCTAGAAGTATAATACTCAATGCTGGGGAGAATGTGATAACAGGTACTCACAACCAGCATTGGTTGAAGAAGTTTCTATTAATAGAAAATTATGTGACAATGTTTAAGTCATCTTATCTTTGATTAATAATTCCCCTTTTGGGAAACTATTATAAGGAAATAAATGGATCTTGGAGGAGGAGATATTTTCATACACAGGAGTTTGTTTCAATGTGAGTTACAATAGAAACAACTCAAATAAACAGAAAGAGTTACATTCATAAGAAAATTAAATAAAATTATGTTTTCAAGGATTATTAATATATAAAATGCTCACTATAAATAATTGAGATAAATTGGCTGATTGTCAAAAATGGTGGGATAGGGATGACCTCTTGGCTCTCTGCTCTCAGAGTGGGAGGTGAAGAAGGTGACCTGAATCACTTGAGGGGGTAGTTCTCCCACAGGATTGGCTTCACGGAATTACAGGGAAGCTTTGAGGGGCAGCAGTGCTGGGAAAAGGAGGAAAGTGACTCAGTGGATTTGCCTTGAAGTTCTGAGAATCCGAGTGGTACAGCAAGGATTGGAGTGCAAGCTGGCCATGCTCAGCGGCCAGCCAAACGGGACTGTGTGATCTGTGCCACAGCAGGAGGACTTCTCCTTCACCGACCTCCACACCCACACAAGCAGGGAAGTGCCTGAAGTCAGCGAGAAGAGGTAACATGGGCGGTCAGGCAGTTCAGAGAGGAGGCAGGAGCAGAGAGCAACTAGAAATCTCCAGGGCATGATGCAGGGTCTCCTTGGCTGGGAGAGCTGTACAGACCAGCGGCTTATGTCTCACTTGAGAAGGGACAGAAAAGTGAGACAGATTGCTCATTTGACTGAGTTGTCAAGTGGATTCAGGCAACCTAAGCACAGCTGGGGAAGGAGTGGTAGAGGGAGCAAGCACAATCCTCCGCGGATCCTCCCCAGGGGGCTGCAGCAGCCCCCAGCTCCGCTGGGATGCGCAGAAGGGACAAACTTTCCTCCCCTCGGCGGAACCTGACAGGGTCCCCAGCCGTTTCAGCCTTGCTGGTTAAGAAGGGTTACAGCAAGTGTGATCCTCCATGGATCCTCCCCAGGGGGCGGCAGTGGCCCAAGCTCCACTGGTGTAACACGGAAAAGGGAAAGATTTCACTTCTCCATGGACCATCTAAGTGACCTCCGGCCACTCAAACTCTGCT
>CAUYPO010093995.1:0-18742 GCA_963574435.1 Cheirogaleus major | reverse complement strand
GAACGGGGAAGCACACACGCTTTTAAGGCCTTGGCGGACCTGAAACCTCTGGGGATAGGTTGGGAAGGAGATGCCGCCAGTTTTCATTGGCGCAACCTAGCATCCTTCATTTACATAATTACACAACCGGCACCTCCCGTGACCTGACCAACACTGCGCATGCTCGAGAGTTGTTTACAGCAAAATGACCACCGGATACGGGCGCCATCTTAGAATGGCGTTGCCACCGCGCCCCACAATTTAGGACCATATTCTTTTAAAAAAAACAGCCATCATGATATCGATCAAACTCTCATATTCAAATTTAATAAAAATCTTATTTCATATAGGAATGACAAAAATGATTATCTGTTTTCATAACCATAATTTTACTCTGGCTCTACTGTTCTATGTAAGTATACTTTACTTATTCTACAAAATGAGATTGCTTGTTTCATTTTAATAGATTCCAATTAAGGTAAAAGGTTTCCCCTTCCATCATTTATCATTCTTTATATGATCTAAAGTTATAGTAACATTTTTAATCAATATGAACCAACATGGATATTAATAACTATAATAATAATTTTAAATTATATTTAATTTATTAAATATAAATGCCATATATTTTTGGACAATTAATGCCTTAAACAATTACCTAATTATCTCAATGAAAATTTTTTAAAACTCATTATCCTCAAATTATTTTAAAATAACATATTCTTTCAAAATTAGTTCACTTGTATTATGTTTAAAGACCAAAACTGTTTAAGTTTTAATGATTTCCTGATAGTTAGGTATAGCTAAAGGTATAGACTCTTGCACTACATTTCCTGGTTTCCAGTATCTGCTGCTTACTTGCTATATGATCTTAGGAAAATCACTTAACCTGTCTGATTCTCAGTTTCATCATACGTAAAATGAGAAAATGATAGCATTTATGTTATAAGGTTATTGTGATGATTAAATTAGTTAAAACGAGTAAAGTACTTATATTGGTACCTGTTTCCAGTGTGTTAAGCTAATCTTACTATTCTATAAAAGTTAATCTCAAGGAAAAAAAAATAAGGCTAAAGAATCTGGGTTTGAGCTAATAGGGAAGTATTTTAAGTTTCAGATAAATCAAACACATTTGGATGCTGAGAAAGCATACTTTTGACATCTCTCTAGGAGCCATACTTTATAAAACATACTTTCTTTTGCATATGCTAACAAAATTGTCATCTACTTCTGAAGAACAACAAAATATGGTAAGAGTACTGATAATGACTAGGGTAGGAGATTCTTACACAAAACCCCACATTTCTGGTTTGAGTCCAGTATTAAACACCAAATGTCACAATACATAAGACATCTAAGAAATGCCAGCAGCAGTTTTCTTCCTGCCTGTGTCAAGAGTATGAATAGTAAAGGTAGGCTGTGGATGAGCAATAGTGGTAGTATTTCCATAAATGACTTGTATGTGTTTTAAGGCTGCCTCCGTGGTATATGAAAGAAAAGAAATTATGAACACACAACATGCCCAGAGTACTTATTATTGTACTACTATACACTTTGTGCCTACTATATATTTTAATTGTCTTATCAGGAGCTATTATTCTTTCTGTTTCCCTTAACACCCTGCCTGGTATAACCACCTATTCTAGTGCCTAGACTAGATATGATAGGTAGGTTTAGCTACTGACACACATTAATTTTTTTCATTTTAATAACATATTTTGTCTGCTATATTCAAAATACTATTTTAACACGTAATCAGTATTTTAAACATTATTAGCGAGATATTAAGAGTTTACATTGTTTTCTTCATATAAGTCATCAAAATATAATGTGCATTTTACACTTACTACCTTTCTCAATTCAGACTAGGCACATTTCAAGTGTAAAGCAACAAATATTAACAACAAGCTTCTTTCTCAAGATAGTTGCCATATTTTGTATCTAAATGTGACAGAAAGCTACAACTGAAAACATGTGAACAGGGAAGAAGAGGAAGGGACCTCCAGGCTTTCAATCAAAAACACAGAAAGGAAAAAAAAGAAACAAAACAGGCAACCTGAAGGTGAGTGCAGGACCACAAAGACAGAACAGAATCTCAGTCTTGTGCTTAGGAGGCAAACTCTCACTAGGAAAGGAGACTACAACTAGTAGCAATAAGTATATGACAGAAATTCATACAACACATTAGAGTTAAAATTCTGAGCAATTAACTACCTCCTCTTCCAAATTATAGAATAAATGTTCTTCCCTTTATGTATATGTGTGTATATATGTATATGTGTGTGTAACTTGTAACTTGTAGCTGCTATTTCACAGCTAAGTATATTATACTCTAAAATTTTATTTCAAAATCCCAAATATATAATTTAAAAAGTCATAATTTCTTTTATAATGAAGCTTGTTGTATCAGTGAAATGATTTAAGATTTCAATCAAACATTCGATCAAAGCTTTTAATCAAAATTTTTTATCAAATATATATGGTGAAAACCTTTATAGGCTATAAAAGTACTGAGGTTTGTAATAAATACACAGAAAAGTTTTTTTAAAACAATTCACCAATATGTTTATCTAAGTTGCTTAATTTTGGTTTTATAATGAACAAAAGCATTTTGGGTGTTAATCAAATTACCATTATGCATGTTGCAAATTATAGATACAAATATGTTATCCTTGCCATTTTTCAGCATTCCTAATACTCATTATTGTAAACATATCTCTCTTAAAATATATGACTTGGAAAAGAATGTGTTATTTTAAAAAGAAAAAAATATTGTAATAGAGATATGAAATTATAATGTTAATTATAAGTGATAGACAAAAATAGAAAATATTGATTTTATTTTCTACCCTCTCCTGGAACATTGGAAAATATCCTTTAACCTAATGCTGTTTTATAAAAGGAACTAGAATTGTTAGCTATACCATGATACTTCAAGGCTCAGAATAACAAAAAGTGCTGACAGATGAAATTGTGTAAGCAATAAAACCATTGACTTCATCTAATTTCTCAACACAACATTATACAAGTCATATTTGAATCACAAATTTCCAGTTGTTTGCTAGACATTTCTACTTCATTATCCTCAGATAGCCTTAAAATAAAACTTATTATCTTCCATCATCCCCAACTACCAAACCATCTATTCTTTCTCACCTACTTACAGTAATTCCTTATTTAGCCAGGCTTGAAAATACAAAACTGGCTTTTACTTTTCTTCACCTTGCTCTCCTGTATCTAAAAATCACCAAGGTTACATGTATTGAACGTTTCTTTTTCTCACCTTATATCTTTCTTTTCTTTACTGCCAAAAAGATCCTGCCATGAGCTCTAAAATACTTCTTACTTGACAATTATACTAATTTTCTATTTCACCTTTAGGTCTTCTAGTCCCAAATCATTTGCATGCTAGTAGCCAATAAGTTATTGTACTAAAACATGACTGCTGGAAACTCTCATCAGCTCCCCAGTGCCTATGGAAAAAAATTTCAAAAAACTCTCCTTGGTTTTCAAAATCTTTTTCAATTTTATGCAAATTTACAATTGTAAAGCTCAGTCGAATTGAAACCTCTTTCATAAAGCATTCTTGACCACCAAAGCTAGAAATAATATCCCTCACTTCTGAATTAGTTTATTACTTATGGTTTGCATAAACACATAAGTAGTATATTAAACAAATATACCACATATATTTGAACATTTATTACTCTCTTTGACAATATAAGGGCCTGAAGAAAATGAATCTGTCTGATGAGAAGGAAGACAGATTTCCTCAGATTTCCTCAGAGTCTATTTACCCCACAAATTTTCAGATTAATTTTTCTATTATTCTCCAAAATTAATGAAAACTGGCCATAGGAATCCAGGGGATTCGGGGCTCCATAACATCACCAGGCCCTGTCATACTTTATGTGACACCGCATTTAGATTTTGATCCTCATTCCTTATATTCTTAAGACATTAACCATAGTTACCATCATAAGATTTTCATTTCAAAATTGAAGAGAGGAAAGGGTAAAAGGCAAAAATTGTTTAACAGATAAAACATCCTTCTCTGAGGGACTTTTCTGGAAGCCTAATCTAGTAACTTCTGCTTTCTTTGCATTGGTTAAAACTGTGTCAAATAACTACCCTATAGCTACAAAAGAAACTGAAAAAAAGTAGTTGCTTTACCTGGGTACATTGTTCTCCTAAATAAAATTGGGTTCTGTTAGGAAGGAATAAGGAAAGAATGAAAATTGGATAGGAAACTATTAATAATAGTCTCAGTCTTAATTGCTCTCTGCCTTTTAGGGCATTAGGACTGCAAAAAGTTACCCCACTTCAGATACTATCCGGAATACTGGATTACTTCTGTCAAAAGCATTTAGATGCATGGCTTCTTGACTTTATTCTCTATTCTTGTGCATCTTTTGGACCTCAAATATTTCCTGAATCCATTCGCTCTTTCAGTTCTGACATGCTTTCAGAATATACAGCTCTTAACTTTGTGGCAGTTATTATACTTGCATTTAAACAAGTCTTTAATTATTTGTTTGATATCATCCATCCCCATAGAAATTGTAAGCTCCTTGAGCATTCAGAAAGCCTCTGTTTTGCACATCACTGTATCTCCAGTGATGGAAAATCCCTTTGCACACAAGATGTAATCAATGAGTATTTTTAAATCAATGAGTGAATATATGAGTTAATGAATGAGTGAATGAATCTTTCAGTATCTGTCTACCTCAAAGCCTTCTCTCCCAGGTTTAGCTTTATCGCTGAGTTCCCCCATGACAGTAGGCCTGAAACTATACCTTGAAAGTATTTTCAACCCATACAATGCTTAAATTTGCCTCACATAGAAGCACTTCTATATTAAATGTATGTTATCTAAACATTTTTCAAATATAGTTTTCCCTAAAGATGCTCTTATTTCTAATAAAGGTAGATATAATTTATAATCTAAGCAATGATATAGAAGTATAAATATGTCCATGCAAACACTGATCAAAGACTAACTTTCACAAAATTATTATAGTGTGTCTGCAGGTAGTTAAATTTGATTCATATCTTATGTGAGATGCATTTCTTCTCTTTGCTATCAAAAAAGTAGACTTTTACTGTTAATGCTTGAGTTTTCATAATCACCTTTGACATTGGGTTTATAGAAAAAAAACTGTATCTCAGCAAATTAAAGTAAAACACATGAACAGAAATGGCCTATATAACCTTTCTCTTCCTGCAAATGCTAATGCTACTGAGGCAGGAAAAAAACAGAGATTATCGCCAATTATCACAGCTCTAATTGACATGATATCCTTTTTATCAGAGCTTTACTTTTAATCCAAAAGTTAATTCTTTTGTAATGTTGAATGCAAAAGGAAGAAAGTTATTCTTTAAAAAGGAAGTAATTGCTCCCAGTACCAGTTGGACAGATTTGGATAAGATACTATAATAAAAATCATCTTGATATACTTAGAAGTAAATTTTGAATGTTAGTCATGAGGGTTGTGTGAATTTCAATAGCAGAGATGGGAAAATTGTTCATTAATCCTAAAGAAATGAGTATGAGTAAGATTCCAAATAATTTGGTATGTTCATACTTTTCAAAACAAATGAATCCCATTGTTATTTACTTATGTTCAGTATGGAAAGAACTAATCCTTATATAAAAATAGGGATCATTTCAAGGTAGTGCTACTGGAGCACCACAGAACCTGAAGTCAGAATTGCTGAGTTATATTCACAGCCTTATTATTTTAACCTTAAGAAGGTCCTCAGGAACCTCGCCCACTCATTTCCCCCTCTCCCACCAGGATGTATGTTGAAGGTCATTGTGCAGAAGGCATTTCTCTATATTCTTCTTCCATGAGACTGCCAGTGAGATGGGTTGTAGATCTATTCATATTTGGAAGATGTCTCCACCATAGTAAGGCTAAGAATGATCCAGCCTTGCCTTTTGTAAGCTATAAATATTTTGGCATCCCATTATCTACTTAAAAAATAATTATGATTATATCTGGACAGAGAAGAGTAGAGGTGATAACAGGGAGGAATACATTATGAAAAAGATACAGAGAAAGGAGAAAAAGCAAGGTAATTAAGACAAAGGAGCTATGAACAGGAAAAGAACAGTGCCTAGGCAGAGAAAGAGGTAGGAAGTTCCAATAATGTTAACTATACTATGTTTTCCATTTTATGACACATAGACTGCAAATCTCAACAGCAAAAGGCAAATTGTACATCTGAAATACAGGAAACTTAATTATTCTCCCCTAATGTTCCTATAAATATCTTTTCTAATGAATGAAATATATTTTAATGTATTTCTTCTTCCAGATTTATAGTGCTTATATAACACTAAAGAATTGTGCAAGTTAGCTTATATTTAGTGTCAAATGTAATAACATCTTTCTCAGTGACACTAAATGTTTGTTGGTTGAATGAAGAAACAAAATGAGCAGAATGAAACATTAGATGAAAGGGCTCTAAGGGTGCTATTACCTTTAGGTACTATTTTCCATTATCACATATTTAAAGACTATAGCCATCTAAAAACATCTAAAATATTTGTTACCTTTGTAAGGATAAAGAAAATAATCATCTAAAATAAAAAGGTGAATATTCTTACTTCTCTTAAAAATGTTGGTATACGGTTTCCCTTATAGTATAAACAAAATACCACATAAGTGATACTGTTTTTAAATGCTACACTATATTGTATTGGTTTATCAGTATAACAACAAAAATGTTCAGTTTTTCTTAAGCACTGGAGTTAGTGTCTACCAGTAGTAAAGATTTTGGGCTCTGAAACTATGCTGCTGGGGTTCAAGCCCTGACTCAGCTTCTTTGCTAGGCAAATTATATATCTCAATTTTCTCATCTGTAAAATGAGTATAATAATAATAATAATGTTCTTCCCTCCTTGGTGGTAAAGAAAGATTGAATGAGTTAATATATGTATAACACAAGAGTGCCAGGCACATATGTGATAATACTACCCAGTGAGGTCCAAGCACAGAGCACTAGAGAATTCCAAAGGTGTCCTGCTATAGTCTCCTCTCCACAGAGTCTGCCGTCCTGTGCCACAACTTGTGTTCCTCTGTAAGCCATCCCACTCTCCATGGACATACACATGCAAACACTGATATGCATTCTAGGACTATACATTACTTTCCATTTTCTAGAGTCTTATAAATAGAATCATATATTTAATAATCCTTTGCTTCTGGCTTCCTTTACTCAGCATGATTTTTAAATTCACTCATGTTATTGTGTATACTCATATGTTATGTAGTAAATGTGTCTCCCCAAAATTCCTATGTTGAATCCCCTAATCTCCAATGTGAGGGGATTTAGAAATGGGGCTGTTAGAGCCCTCATGATGGGATTAGTGATCACTTATCAGAAGACATAGCCATGACTCAAGCTTTACAAAAGTGATCCATGTAACCAAAAATATTTGGACTCCCTTAATATTTTGAAATTTAAAAAAGTAAAAGTAAATTGAAATTAAAATTGAAAAGCAGAGATATGAGAGAGATAATCTTTCTCACTCTGCCATGTGGGGATATAGCAAAAAGACTCCTTAACCTTGGACTTCTCAGCCTCTAGATTTGTGAGAAATAAATGCCTATTATTTAAGTCACCCAGTCTACGGTATTTTGTTATAGCTTCCTGACTTAAGACGCTGTATTTCATTCATTTTAATTGCTGAGCAGTATTCCATCATAAGGATATACTAGTCTGTTGATCATTCACTAGTTAAACATCTGGATTGTTTCTGGTTTAGTATTAATAATAATGATTTTGGTTAATAACACTGCCATAAACATTTACCTAATGTCTCTGTGTGGATATTTGTTTTCATTTCTCTTGAATAAACACCTGGGAGTAGAACATCTGGGTCAATGGTAGGTGAACTTTTAACTATTTGACTTTTGAAAAAACTGCCAAACTGTTTTCCAAAGTGGCTGTACATAAATATCTTTTTATATACCTATTTATATTGCAGCTACATTGATATGTTTACATATTTTTCCCTAAAAGCTAAATGCCTCTGAAATGCTGGGCTAAGAAAAATAAAGATCAGGGCCTAATGACTTTTAAGAAACAAAATGAAGAAAAAACATCAAGAATCCATTATGACATTAAATTATAGGTAGAACATACATATAAATTTTAAAAGGAATCATTCCAGATAATATAAAAAATTATGTTCCATAGAATTTTTTTATGACATTAATTCCACTTTTGGACGAAGTTCTTCCAGAAGAAAGATAATAGCTATCTATGAGTACCCAGTTGTGATTGGGGATTAGAACATAATAAGGTCATAAGGATGTTTTTTGGAACTATAAATTTTGATGAGCTAATATGACATAAATGGACAGAAATTATAATTAGTATGTAAAATATTAAGAATTTATAAGGCAAATGTTTTATGCCATAATTGGACTCTAATATGTCATTTTTTCTTACTGCTTTTTCCCAGCATTAGGTCTTCAGATCAACATTGTTTTGTCTTTCTTTCATTTCACAGTCTTGTAAATATATAACAAAATATTGTTAAAGTATTTAAGACATGGCATAATAGGGAAATAATGACAACTGAAAAAAATAAAACAAAAGATACTTTGAGAAACAACCTTATACACAGGATAAAGAGAGAAATTAAATAGAAATGAAAATGAAACGTTAACTTCATTAAAAATTTAGCCAGTACACAGTTCATCTATTTCACTGTGGCAAGCCATCAAAATAATTATGATTCCATGAACACAATCTAATCTCAAGTGAATGCTAAAAAGTCTGTCTTCCAATTAGCACATTAGTGGGACTTGCTTAATTAAATCAATTGAATACCAGTAGAAGAAAAGCCCCCTAAGTGTGCACTATGAGACTCATATGAAGAAACAGATGTAATCATGTATTTACAATGCACATTAGGAAATTGTTGGCAAATGTTTAGTATGTGATTTCCTTCTTGTATATAGCAAATCAAAGGTCTATGAAAGGTCTTAAACCCTAGTGGAAATGCTCAAATCTCCAAATTTAGATTTTAAAAATCTACGCTTTTGATGCTTCTTTTATAATTAAACAATGATGTCTTAAAAGCATATTTTAAGAATTGGATGTGGGACCATAAAAATGAGTGAATTAATTTTCTAAATATAAATGCCACATTAGAAGGTAATTATAAAGCCCTCAGAGATATTGATCATTAAATTACATGCTGCTTCTTTTGTTTTCTAGTGTTTTGGGAACGCTTTACTTTTCTTTGAATATCTTTTCCATACTAATCATAACATACATTTAAAAGTTAAGGATTTCTACTCTGTGTAAGTTTTAAACATATTTTACACAGTTTTTAAAAGTCTTTTAAGGGAAAATGAAACAATTAGTAGAATGCATAAAATCCCAGTTTTCCTTATTACTATTTAAACAATATTTCATAAAACTTTCCATTTTATCTAGATGAGAATTCTGAATGTATTTATTTTCTGCAAAGAGACTTCTGCATTCTCTCAGCCTGAAAATAAGCAAGAGAGAATAGAAAAAATTTGGAAAAGGATGCAACAGAATTTAAAACATGCATAAAATTTCTCATATCTTTTGCATTTTAACATTTATTTTTACTTATTTTTAATTGAAAAATAATTACTGTATATTTATGGGGAACAATGTGATACATTGTGGAAAGAGTCAATGAAACTAACAAACCAACTTAGCATTTTTGTGGTAAAAATATTAAAAATCTATTCTTTTAGCAATTTTAAAATATACAATTAAAACTACGGTCACCAAGCAGTGCAGATCACCAAAACTAATTTCTCCAGTCTAATTGAAACTTTGTACCCTTTGATCAAAGTCTTCCCTTTTCCTATTGCTCTCCTTCCCCTGCAGCCCACACTCCCTCCACCAACTCTGGTTAACACCTTTCTATTCTCTGTTTCTATAAAACTGAATAGAAGGAACTCAAATAACTCAATGGCAAAAAAAAAACAAATAACCCAATTGAAAAATGGGCAAAAGATCTGCACAGGCATTTCTCAAATGAACACATATGAATGGCCAACAGATATATGAAAGAACATCTCCAATCATCAGGAAAATGCAAATTAAAACCACAATGAAATATCACCTCACATCTGTTAAAATGACTATCATCAAAAAGACAAACAATAACAAGTATTGGCAAGGATGTGGAGAAAAGGGAACCATTGTACATTGTTGGTAGGAATGTAATTATTGCAACCATTATGGAAAATAGTAGGTAGATTCCTCAAAAAACCAAAAATAGAATTACCATATGGCCCAGCAATCCCACTTTTGAGTACATACCCAAAGGAATTGCAATTGGTATGCAGAAGAAATATCTGCACTCCAATGTTCATCGCAGCAGTATTCACAGTATAGTCAAGATATGGAATCAACCCAAGTATCCATTAATGGATAAATGGATAAAGAAAATATAGTACATATACACAAGGTAATACTACACAGCCTTCAAAAAGAAGGAAATTCTGTCATTCATTACAACACGGATGGAATTGGAAGACATGATGCTAAGTGAAATAAGCCAGACACAAAAAGACAAACATTGTATGGTCTCACTTATATGTGGAATCTAAAAAAGATCTTTTGCATTTTATATCAATGGCATCAGGTTCATTAAGAGCTTCTCATTTTGTATGTACAGGTTTTTAAAAAAAAGAAATGCAGAGCAGGCAGAAGAACACCTAGCAAAGACATAAGAAGTATGTCCAAACAAATAGGAAATAGTACAGAATGAAAGATTGTCTTCACATATCAGTAAAAATGGCAAGATCTATTTCATTTGGAAGCAGCAATGTATAAAAAATAAAGCCTTGAGGAGGGAACCAGAATTTCTAATTTCTAGTTCAAGGTTCATTATTATAATATAACTGGAACAAAAGAGAAGTTCAAAAATCAGATATCCTGAGATCCAAAATGACTTTGGCGGTTAAGAAAATATGTCCTTTAAGAACTGGTCATGTATGAGGTAGGTAAAGAGTTGATGTCACTAGATATAGAGCTTCTAAGAAATGCAAAGTACTCACTTCAGCTAAAGTACAATATTTTTCTTTCCTGGGTATTTTTGCATTTTGTTTGCATTACTGGGAAGAGGAAGCCTTCAAGGAGAAAGGGAGTGTGCTTAAGCTGAGGAGCAGAATTGAATATATAATACACTTAAAAATAAATGTGGTATATATTCACCAACACTTCCAATACCAATTCAGAAGGATTCTAGGCATGTTTGTTAATATAATTTTAATATTTGAGAGCTTAAAATGTTCTTTTTATTGCTGCTATTCTCAAATTGTTTTCCTGTAAGGATTATTCTTAATAAGGAAAGGATCTATTTACCAATTTTGAAGAAGAAAAAGAAAAGCAAAATTGAAAAAGAGAGTAGATGGACTTAGTCATAAAGAAGGCTCAGAAAAATAAAAGGAGAGTGTAAATAAGTAAAGGACAAAAAAGAAAATCTGAGGTCCAGTCCCCTGGATCTGATTAAGAAAAAAAAAGTAAGGAGAGCAAAATGGGTGGGATAAAATCTGAGAAGAAGCTCATTAGTCTTAAAGGACAAAACAAAAAGCTTTTTCTCTGACAGGGGTCATTAATCCAACCCTTTCCTTTTTGCAAGAAATCCCGATGCAATATTTTCCATAAGTCACTTAACCTTTTTGCCCCTTAATTTTCTCATTTATAAAAGGTAAAAATGTTACTTTAAAAGTTCCCTAAGGTCCCTTTCATCTCTAAAATGCTGTCGTTTTTGTAGTTATTCTTCCCTCAAATTCTCATTAATATGACTTTGCAAAAGCATTTTCTATACTTTTGGCTATTATTCTTGAACCAGGTAACTAAATTCATAAATGGGCAAGCAAGAAAAATACCTCAGGGCTTAAAACATTCCTATAGTCATAAATTAAATGACTTAAGAGACTCTTTGGAAAATGACATAAGAAAAATAATATTCTGGTTCATTTAGCATGAGAAAATAACATTTAGAAATAAATTGTACGGTTTAAAAAATTGGCTTTATCAGAGATGATTTAGGCTAAAATATTTCATCCTTAAGTGTACTTTATAATTCCATATCATGAAAACTCCTCAGACTTTTATACTTCTCCCATTACTATGGTTTCACTCATCATTATCTAACACAAAAATTACTGAAATAATATCCTAATAGTACTCCATAATAATCTCCAAATCTGTTCTCTCTTGATTAGTTGGACAATATTGTTAATGTCAAAACTGATTTTTAGCATCTACCCAGGATAGATATACAAAGCTGGAATGAGGGTCACTCCCGCCCACACAAGAGCAAGCCAAATAATCTATATGACTAGATTTTTTACTTGAACCTATCAGAAAGCTGAGTTCACAGGGAGAACAAATTAGCCTGAAATTTAAAGACATGCAAGTGTATCCCAGAAAAAAAATGTCTCGAGCACTGATTTATCTTGGGTAGACATGAGGCGAAGATGGGAAATACCATATAAGCTGGTTTGAAGAATTTTTAATGGATTGCTTAAGACTAAGTGTGGGCTAGAGTAACAGTATATAATGCCAGAAGCCTGCATACACAGGGGAAGTAGCACTACATTATGGACTGTGTACTCACAAGGAATATTAGGGGACAGGGAAGGAAATTTGAGAAAGTATTTCTCATGATACAGACATGGGGAGAGAAGTAGCTGCCACTGTGAAACAGGCAAAATCTTCACCTAGATCATTCTCCCAGACAGAATAAAACCCTTAAGTAGAATAATTCCAGGGGTAGGCAACCCAGGGCTGATATGGCATTGCTAGAAGAGGTAAGGGATCTAGGCTCTTCCAACTCATTTCTCTGCAGTCCCTAGGTGAGGCCCTTGTCCTTACTCTCTAAATAATAGAAAAGGTCACCTCCTCTATTTTCAAGAAATTTCTATAAGTAAATATACCCAAAGCTATCTATCAGCAAAATATAAAGGAATCTATCTTACAAAACCAGGCTCAGAGTTACTAAATAAATTAAATTTACCTTTCATTGGCCAAAACTTAGTTTACAGCTACATCTAGCTACACACAGTGCATTATTGCCCTAGAAGTTTCAGACTCTGCTAATAAGGAGAGGAAGAATGGATATTGAGGGAGGCATACGGCAATCTCTATCACACATGTGTTACATTTTTCTGAGTCCCCTAAAATATATCATTTCTAAATCTGGAAACCCAAGATAATGGATCCTGATATCAGGAACAAAACGGTAAAAGTCAATGGAGTACAAATGGGAGAATGTAAGAGAGAAAAATAAAACAAAATACTTTTTTGTTCCCTATGCCAATAACAACAAAGTAGTTATTCAATTACACAGGGTATAAAAGTCTATCTGTTTAGAAACAAAAGAATGCCGTACTTTGCAGGAACCTAGGTTCATAAAAGTCCCGCCTATATAACAGTGAAAAATGAACCATATTCTAGTTTTGTTGTATGAATGAATCCAGTTCTAAATATTAATTAATTTTTCAAATTCATTTTTCACATACCTTGCCTATAATTTATATGACTTACAAATTACTTGGCTCAATATTCATTTTTACATCACCTTGTGTCATCAAAAGAAATTTAAGGTGGTAAATTCTATCATAAAAATATTATTTTCTTTCACAATATTCATCAGTGAAAAAATACAATGTAGTACAATTTCCCATTGTACAACAGAATATAGGTCATTCAAACCAAAGCAAGTGCTTCTGCCTCCTAATTTCAAAATAGAATAAACTTTACTTTCTAAGACAAGAAATTCCTTCTGTCTACTTTGGCTATAACTTTGCCTTCTAGTAATTCCCATTTCTTATGATTATTTCCAAGGGGGTTCACTTTTCTCTCTTCAGTTCATTTATCTCAGGATTCCAGTTAACAGCTCTACTTAGTCTTTACTCTTCAGCTGCCAGCTTATTTTAACTAAAGCTCAAAGTGATCCTCCATCATTCCTATGCCTACTAGTTTATATATCTGAATTGAAATCTTCCTTGATCTAAATTTATGCTAGTTAAGGAAACTTGCACAAATTTCCCAATTCTGGTATCCCTGTTCAGAGACCTGGGTCTCAACAACAGTCAGCCTGTGGCTAGCAAACAAAAGCAGCTCATAAAAAGAGTAAGAAATGGATTTATAAATTTGTAAACAAAATTATTGAAGTGACAGTGCCAATACAGAAAATCTAAAAAGTAGCAAGGATATTTAATTTGTCATTTAGACTTTCAATTTTATGAATTTCAATCACTCTGTGAAGTTTTTTAATAAACGTGAGCAAATTCTAAATAAGAAAATTACACTGCTCAAACAGAAAATGAGAATATAGTGTTTATTTCAAGAATTGTAATACTTTTGAGCTAAAGATATAACCCAGAAAGAAAATGAAGTTCTGATACAGGGTCAAACAACTGAAATAAAGTCTGATACTGATGACATAGTAATAAAAAAAGAAATGTACCATTCTGCCAATAAAACATAAAAAACGGGCTTGGTGCTAAGATAATCACCTTTAAACTGCCTAGTTTACATTTAGAACATAACAAAGGAAATAAAAAGGCAATCACTGTCTATATTATAAAAAGTAAAATATTATAAATCAAGGCTGAGACTATATAATATTTCAAGAGATATAGTCCACTTATGACAAAATATCTCTTTCCTATCCAAATGAAAAGATCATGGAGCATGTATGTCTAGTTCTGTATACAGTCCATTAATTAGCCAGTACAAATTGAGTCATTTTATAAAGTCTTAATTATATCTTCCTAAATATGGCTTGACACAAATGTACTTATCTCACTGCAATCGTCTACACCATTCTCTTTCTTCCAATTTTCCTAACAATTTGAACTTAATTATTGTTAGTTTTTTTTAATAAATCCTAGACCTAGATTCTAGGATGCTGGTATAAGAATTCTGTTCTGATAATTTTCATGATAATTTTCTAACTTTTTCTAATGAAATCTTTCCTTGTCTATCACTGAGATCGCTTTTGGTTGCACATAACAGAAAAAGAAACAAATGGGCTTAAATAATACATTAAACTATGGGCTCATATTACTGAAAAACCCAGACAATGGTTCTCACTACTGTTTTCACATTAGAATCACCTGGATGGGTTTTAAAAAATACCCTTGTGCAGATTCCAATGTGTCCTCTTCGGAAATAATGATTTAAGTGGTCTTGGATACTTCTATATATATATTTTACAGGTTCCCAAATAACTTATAATGGGAAGACAGGGTTAAATATTACTGATTTAGAAGAAGGGGGAAAGGCTTCAGGTGTGATTTTAAAAGAATTTCAATTCCATTTCTCTCTCTGACTCTCTAAGCCCAATTCTCTCCCATGTATCATCCCCTGCCATGCAGGCAGGCTTTCCTCATGGCAGTATAATGGTTGCAGCCTCATATCTATACTATATGTTACACAATTCAGAAGATAAAGCTTCTTTTTCTCCAAACATAGAACACAATCATAAACTATTCTCTGGGCCAACTGAGCTCCTATTCCCAATTGAGTCAATCACTGTGATGAGAGAGAGAGAGAGAATATTACACTAATCATGATAACTAACCAAAAGTAAATAACATAAAATTAATATAAAATTTTGTGTCTGGAACTAACTAAACCTATAACATACTAACTGAAACAAAAATGTCAACTACTCCTTAAGGATGCCTATATAACTTGGAATACACATGGAAAAGAAGAGAACAATCTCAAGGAAACAGTGTCAAAAGTAAACATGAACAAAAGTTACAGATGTTTGATTTGCAAAAAGCATTGCATAATTAGGTAGGGATGATAGAAAATTTTAAAAATAAACCTGTGGGCACTACGGCTAAAAAAAAAAAATCAATGCCACTAATCTGATGGTTGCATTATAGAATTGGTAAATTCCATAAAACATTTAAAGAATTAAAATCAATCATTCTCAAACTTGTCCAAAAATTGAAAAGGAGGGTACACTTCCAAATTCACTTTATGATGCCAGCATTACACTGATACCAAACCCAGTCAAAGTTACTACAAGAAAAGAAAATCACAGGCCAATATTTTAGATAAATGTAGATATAAAAATCCTCAAAAAAATACCAGTAAACTGAATTCAACAGCACATTAAAAGGCCCATACACCATAATCAAGTGGGATTTACCCCTGGTATTGCATGGATGATTTAACATATGCAAATCAATAAATGTGATATACCACATCAACAGAAAAAAGGACAAAAATTATATGATCATCTCAATAGATGCAAAAAAGCATTTGACAAAATTCAACATCCTTTCATGATAAAACTCTCAAGAAATTAGTTATAAAAGGAATGTGCCTCAATACAGCAATAAAGGCCCTATATGATAAGTCTACAACTAATATCTTACTCAACATTGAAAAGCTGAAATCTCCTTTAACATCAGGAACAATACAAGGATGCCCACTCTGGCCATTTCAATTCAACATAGCACTGAAAGTCCTTGCAGGAGCAATTGGGCAAGGGGAAGAAATAAAAGGCATAAAAATCAGAAAGGAAGAAGTAATATTGTCTCTGTTTGAGGATTTTATGATCTTATATATCTAGAGGCATCACACTAAAGTTTTCAGTTCCAGGGAAGAAGGAATAAGCACATTCTCCCCTAATTCTCCTATTATTAATAATTACAACTAAAACCCTGGATAAAACAGAGGTCTCAGTAGACTCTATAAGGTGGAGAAAATAAAGTGGACTGACAAGGAACATTCATGACTCAAGGGAAGACCTGACAGTGAGTTCCTGGGGTTTTCTTTTCCTCCTAAGCCTCATAGACGGAACACAAGAGTAGCCCACCGCCTAGAAATGCCAACTGATGGGCAGTAGGGGGAACCTCAATAAAAGCCTGTCTTATCTAGCCAAAGAGCCAGGAAGAAGAAATCCCTGCAGGAAAACTTACGATTTTACCCTTTCTGCTCCACAGAAAACCACAAAAGGAGCTTCACACTGCCCCTTCCCCACCAAATTTCTAGAGACTGTGGTGCACAATCCTGTTGACCATCTATGTGCTGCACTAAGTAGGCGGCACCCCTCCCTTTCCCCACCAAGCGCTGCAGAAACTGTGGGGAAAACTCCTGTTGTCCGACTCACCCTGTACTACGCAAATAACAACAAAAGGGCAGCACCTTACCTCTTCCCAGCTAGACAGTGGTGGGAGAGGATGGATAATGGAAAGAGGGAGCTGAAGAAAGGAACTGTTCAAATCTATGTATGAAATCCTGGGAATATCCTTAAGTGACTCATGGGTAAAACAGAATCAACAAAGCAAAAGCTCTGACAATTGAATTATCATGTAGAATACTGTCCAGGTTTCAAGATAGTGACTGGGTAGCACATAAACAGAACAGAGTAGTGCTGTGAAGGATTTAAATACTAAATTGACATTTAGCCAAGCATGAGGGCTTGCACCTGTAGTCCCAGCTACTCTCGAGCCCAGGAGTTGAAGGCTGCAGTAAACTATGATCGCACCTGTGACTAGCCACTGCACTCCAGTCCAGGAGATAGAGTGAGACCCAGTCTCAACTAACTAACTAAATAAATAAATAGGCCGGGCGCGGTGGTTCCCACCTGTAATTCTAGTACTCTGGGAGGCTGAGGCGGGAGGATTGCTCAAGGTCAGGAGTTAGAAACCAGCCTGAGCAAGAGTGAGACCCCATCTCTACAAAAAAATAGAAAGAAATTAATTGGCCAACTAAAAATATATAGAAAAAATTAGCCGGGCATGGTGGCGCATGCCTGTAGTCCCAGCTACTCGGGAGGCTGAGGCAGGAGGATCGCTTGAGCTCAGGAGTTGGAGGTTGCTGTGAGCTAGGCTGACGACACGGCATTCTAGCCCGGGCAACAGAGTGAGACTCTGTCTCAAAAAAAAAAAAAAAAGAAGCAGAGATTTTCAGCTGCAGCTTAGCAGTGAGATGAGCACTGAGTTTGCAAAGACAGAAGCACAAGGAGAATAGAGTTTCCTTGAGGCAATGAGTCTCTGCCTTGGGTGGACACTGTCATTGGCCTCGGTCTCCATCAGGGATTCTAAGGCCAAGCAAGGCCATGCCAAATATATCACGTGTCCTGTTCTGGTGGTCTGACTTCCAATAAGCTTTTATATCCTTGCTTAGTCAAAGTGAGAACTAGATCTCCTCTCTGCAGGTAGAAGGAGTGAGTATACGATCCTTTCCTCCTAATGTGTAGCTTGCAAAAAACACTGCATAAAAAAGTAAGAATTGTGGTCTTCTAAAAGCCACTTGGTATTAGTCCATGTCCTTCCAACTTTCCTAACATGCAGCATCCTTTACAGAATCACATAAATATCCCGGAGTCTTTAAAACCCCTCCTTCCCAGCAACCACCATACTGTGCCCTGGAGAAAGTCACCCATGAGGCCGGGCGCAGTGGCTCACACCTGCAATCCTAGCTCTCTGGGAGGCCGAGGCGGGCAGATCGCTCAAGGTCAGGAGTTCGAAACCAGCCTGAGCAAGAGCGAGACACCGTCTCTACTATAAATAGAAAGCAATTAATTGGCCAACTAAAAATACATAGAAAAAATGAGCCGGGCATGGTGGCACGTGCCTGTAGTCCCAGCTACTCGGGAGGCTGAGGCAGGAGGATTGCTCGAGCCCAGGAGTTTGAGGTTGCTGTGAGCGAGGCTGATGCCACGGCACTCAGTCTAGCCCGGGCAACAGAGTGAGACTCTGTCTCAAAAAAAAAA
>CAUYPO010093994.1:0-20753 GCA_963574435.1 Cheirogaleus major | reverse complement strand
GTCAGTCAGCTCCTGTTCAGGTCTGCACGTTGTGGTGCTTCTGTGCTGTGGTCTGGGTAATGATTTCCCTACCTCCCATCCTCTGCTGCACCCACGACTTTTCTTCTATAATTTCCCTCCCTTGCTGTATATTATTACATTCTGTCATTTCTGAACCATGGCAGACAAAATCCAACAGAAGCAGCTGTGTCTGGAGCTGTCCGGGAGGTGGAGAAGCCAGTCTCTCAAACTCTCCCCACTAAATCTCTGAGTTTGGCTCGTCCCTCAGTTGTGCTGAGCAACATTCACCTCTGCAGTGATGCAAAGTAGAAAACCCTGTCTTTCATTTCTTCTCTTGAGCACCTCTGGTCCTATTATCCTTGGAGTCAAATAAGGGGCTTTTCTTTAATGAGAAGCCTGTTACTCCAAGCAGTGCCAATGTGTGGTACACACAGAGTAACTAATATGCAGCGGTGTGTTTGTTTTGTCCAATTTGTTCTCAAGGCAGCCCTGGTGTAAGTGATAATGCACCACAGTGGGCATCAGAAGCTCTCAGCTCAAATCACGGCTCTGCCTCCCATGAGCTGTGGGGCACTGGCAGGTCTCCTGTTCTCCCAGCCTCCAATTCCCCATTTGAAAAATAAGAAATGATAATTTCTGCCTTCTGAGGTTGTTTTTCATTTAACTGAAATTCATATCAATTTAGTATCTAATAACTTGATTTATCTTTTCTCATTCTAGATGTATGCATTGTGTCTGCTATTTCATGTTTAGGCAGCCATCATGTTAATAAAGTGCATTAAGTATTTGAAAGGATTTATTTTTATCAAGGACAACCTCTGCTAATGTTAGATATATCAAGGGCCTTAGGAAAATTACCAGCACGTGGACTGCAATCCCATACAATTACACCAGAATGTGCGGGGCGAGTACTGGAAAGATGAAGAAGGCTAGAGCACATTTTATTTTTCTCTCTCTCAGTGGGCCAAAGTCCACTCAACAGAGAACATCGAGTGGGTCTATGTGCTCCGCCACTATGCAGGTCACAGAGCACACACTGCATTAGCAGGGAGTGTTATAAAAGCCGTGGAGTGTTTGCAAGCTCACAGTTGTCTTGGTAAGAAGAGAAGGCTGCGATGGACCCAGCTGTGGTCCTGGTGCTCTGTCTCTCCTGTTTGCTTCTCCTCTTCCTCTGGAGACAGAGCCCTGGGAGAGGCAAGCTCCCTCCTGGCCCCATTCCTCTCCCAATTATTGGAAATATCCTGCAGATTGATGTTAAGAACATGAAGAAACTATCAGCAACATAAGTATGCTTTGTACTCCTCCATTGGCTTGCAAAGGGTAGTTATTAGACTTCCCATTTTAGATGGAATGTACTCTTGGAAGCATATTGGTATAATAGATCATCATAAAGCAAAATAATCCCTATCAACTTGGATGCTTCTGCTGCCTTTTTTAGTCTCTAACTGTCAGAAATAGTGGAGTCAGGTAATGAATTTTGTGAGTAGAGAAACAGTTAGGTTGTTGTACGGTAGAACCAAAATAATATAGTGGCAGTGGTTCAGAGCGTTGCGTCCCTTCTTTGTATTGTAGCCGTTTGCTGTGATTTTTGTCTCAGAGTAAATGGTATGAAAAGTGTGTGTGATTCGAGATTTTATTCAATAAGTCTCAATAGCTATAGGTGGTATCAGAATTCTTTTGGATTCTGCAGAAAGCTGCTATCAGTAGCCCAGAATGCTGATGGATGGAAAATGTTCTGCCAGGAGATGTTACATGTCCTGGTGCTGCCTCTGTGATGCTCATTCTTTCAGCGTCGGTAATAACAGCAGATCCCAAAGAGGTCTGGGCGTTAGAATCATCTTTTGTGACTTTTAAATATGTAGGTTTTGAGTGTCTATCCAGGAGTATTGAGTCAGGATCCCCATGGCAAGACCTTCTCATGTGATCCTGCAGCAGTCATCTGGGTATTGATCTCCAGGCAGACAGGAGGGACTGATAAATTGCTCAAGTGTCAGAGTTTGAAGAAGCAGAGATACATATTTTGATGTTCTGTACATCACCTGTGAGACACTGGAAATGAATTCGTAATTCTCTGGCCTTAGTTTCTTTATTTTTAAAATAGGACAAAGAAACCTGCTGAATGTCCTGGGGTGAGAATTTTTTTTAATTGCACAATATTAAAAGTGTACAATTGTTTTCTTTCCATGGATGAATTTTGCCATACTGAAGTCAGGGCTTTAGTGTGCCTGTCACCAGAGCAGTGTTCATTGTACCAGATAGGTAAATGTTTATCCCTCACTGCCCTTCGATCTTCTCCCCTTCTTGGTTTCCAATATCCTTTACACCTCTTTATGGCAGTGTGTACCCATCCTTTATGTCCGCTTATTAGTGAGAACGCATGGTGTTTGTTTTCTAATTCCTGAGATATTTCGTTTAGGATAATGGTCTCCAGTTCCATCCAAGTTGCTGCAAAAGACATTCTTTCATTCCTTTTATTATGGCTGAGTACCACTCCATGGTGTACATATACACCACACTTTTTTTTTCTTTCAATACAAGATATTATGGGGGTACAAACATTTTGGTTACATGTAACGCTATTGCCTAGCTCAAGGCCTAGATTGAGCCCATCCTTTGAAGTGAGGTATCACAAGGATGGAAAAACATGCAACACATGTATTTGCCATCAAATTGGTACTAACTGATAAACACTAAGGTATTCACATGGTGGTTTTACCACACTTTCTTTATGCACTCATCACTTGATGGGCAGTTAGGTTGGTTCTGTATCTTTGAAATTGTGTTGTAATGAACATTTGGGTGCAGGTGTCCTTTTGCAATTATGACTTCTTTACTGTTGAGTAGATAACCAGTTATGGGATTGTTGGATTGAATGGTAGGTCAACTTTTAATTCTTTGAGGAATCTCTATACTGTTTTGCATAGAAATTTTACTATTATATACTCCCACCAACAGTGTATAATCATTCCTTTTTCAGGACATCCATGCCAGCATCTATTGTTTATATGCTTTTCGATAATGGCCATTCTGAGAGAGATAATGTGGAATCTCATTGTGGTTTTATTTGCATTTTCCTGATGATGAGTGATGTTGAGCATCTTTTCATGTGTTTCTTGGCCCTTTGTCTATTTTCTTTTGAGAAAACTCTGTTCTTGTCTTTTTCCCACTCTTTAATGGGGTTATTAGTTTTTCCTTGCTGGTTTGGCAGAGGTCTTTGTAGATTTTGGATATTAGTCCCTTTTGGGGTGTATAGTTTGTGAATATTTTCTCATTCTGTAGATTGTCTGTTTACACTCTTCATTATTTTTCTTCCTGTGCAGAAACTTTTTAATTGATTTGCCCCACTTATTTATTTGTTATCATTTCTGTCTTTGCCATTTTGTTCTTATCCATAAATTCTTTGCTTAAAGCAACATCTAGAAGAGTTTTTCCTACTTTTTCCTTCCAGAATTATTATGGTTTTAGGTTTTACATTTAAGTCTTTAATCCGTTTTGAGTTAATTTTTGTATATCACAAGAGATACGAGAGATCTTGCTCCATTCTTCTGCATGTGGCTATCTAACTTTCCCAGCACAATTTATTGAATAGGGCATCCTTTTTCCAGTGTATGTTTTTGACTGCTTTGTGAAAATGCAGTTGGTCATAGCTATATGGTTTTATATCTGAATTATCTGTAGTGTTCCATTGGACTATGGCTCTATTTTTATACCAGTGCTATGTTGTTCAGGGTATCATAGCCTTGTAATATAATTTGAAGTCAGGTAAGCGGATGTCTCCAGATTTGTTCCTTTTGCAGAAGCTAGCTTTGGCTATTTGCACTCTTTTTTGGTTCCACAAGAAGTTTAGGTTTAATTTATCTAGATTTGTGAGAAGTGACATTGGTATTTTGATAGGATTAGCAATGTCAGAATTAATTGTAATCTGTGTACCAGTAACCTGGGTCATTGCAGGGCACACAGGACTTCATTGATAAGTGGCCACTATGACTATCACCATCACATTTATGCATAAAATTCAGGCATATTTGAATCTATGTGTGGCAGAATAAAAACATCAAAAAATACAGTAATAATATCAGTCTGAATCAGGCACAAAATATGGACCATAGAGTGAATTCTTTTGCTGTTATTTGCAACTTGTTTTCATTTCCCAGTTCTCAAAAGTCTATGGCCCCGTGTTCACTGTGTACTTTGGCATGAAGCCTGTCGTGGTGTTACATGGATATGAATCCGTGAAGGAAGCCCTGATTGATCATGGAGAGGAGTTTTCTGGAAGAGCCCTTTTCCCACTCTCTGAAAGAATTAGTAAAGGACTTGGTAAGTGTACATGTGCCTGAGTCAGAAGTGGTAAAGGGGGTGGGGAGGATGGAAACATAACTTGGGTGGGCATAGCTTTGCCCACCCACATCCCTGTGGAGTGTCAGCTCCCTCCCCCTCACCTGGAATTTCCCTCTTAGTTCTGTTTCCCATTCTGGTAGGAATCGTTTTCAGCAATGGAAATAGATGGAAGGAGACCCGGCGCTTCACCCTCATGACCCTGCGGAATTTCGGCATGGGGAAGAGGAGCATTGAGGAACGTGTCCAAGAGGAGGCCCGCTACCTTGTGGAGGAGTTGAGGAAAACCAACGGTGGGTGACTCTCTGCTCTGAATCACCGACCACGGCAGACTGCTGTCTTTGCTAATGACATCCTTGGCCACATTCAAGGGTGGCCAGATCTTTCATTATGAGTCTTGGTTGTCAGCCCTGCAGTGGAGGAGGGAGGTTAGAAACAGAGCTCAGGGAGCTTGTGTGCATCTGGGCTGTGTGTACAGGCATGATTGTGCAGACAGTGTGGACATAAAAGGTCGTTTAATCTGATGTTCCCCTTAACTTTGTTTCTTTCTTTTCAAATCAGAAATCATGAGTGTAGGTTCTGAGTTCATTTTCAGAAAGTGACAAAGAGCAATGCTTTTTCCATAGCCTAAATGTAAGTGGCCTGTTTCAGAACGTTTCAACAGAGAATACATGGCAAATGGTCATAGTGCGAAGGACCCCATCACACACTTACAGAGCACCTACCACGTGACCTGTGCTTTCATTTAATTGGACCATGTTTGTATGGTCAGCCTCACTGACATGTCTGGGTGTTTCTGCCAGGCCCTGCTACAGTTCTGGCCGGTGATGATGCTATGTATATCTCAGTGCAATTCTTATCAATCATTATTTCCCTATAGATTCAGCACTATTCAAAAAATGTCTGCATTACTTATTTCTTGTTTACTATTTTTTACTATATTGATTTTTTTGAGCAAATATATTTTGTTGTATGATCTGAAAATGCATAAATACCAATTTATAAATTGTTTAACTAGATTTTAAGTATTATCAATAACTCTTTACCTTTTCTTTCCTAACAGTATTTTAGCTCTGTTTTCAGTTTTTCTTATTTGTTTTCTTTTCTTTTGTTGGATTTAGCTTCGGTATCTGTGGTGATTATTTTCCTCCCACTGCCAATTCTACTAATCTATGAAGTGCGTGTTACAATGAACCTGATTATCAGTTCAGACTCCAAATTACCTTTTTAAAAATTCTCTCTTTGAAATGAACTGAAAGATTAAAAATCTGATTTTATCTGTGCCAATGCACACACAGGCACACACAAACACTCACACAGAGGCTCATACACACAAATGCAATCCCAAGGCTTCACAAATTACCTTCCTTCTCCTTTGCTAAAATAAAACTTTTTCTAAAAGCTTAGAGATCTGTAATGTTGAAAGCAGCCTGGCATAGAAGCAGCTAACTCAACAGGTTTCCTGTTGTTCAGTGCCCTACCATTTATTCAGAACATTTTTGATTCAAGTCATTCTTATTTAGGGTCTATACATGTGTGTTTGGGAGATCTTTACATGTAAAATTTACTGATCACTTAATTACAATATTTTCATTTTAGAGATTCCCTACCAAATAAAGGACAACCTTTCATTTAATTTAACTTCTTAACCTGTAAAATGACATACTTGGCTTAACATGGGCAAATTTTAAAATTTATTAAAACATACTTCTGTTGATGGCTATTGAGAACATTAACCCAGAATCCACAAAGAGTGGCTTTGCTCAAATGAATTAAATTTTGAGGATGATTGGAAATTATGGTGGTTTACTTCATAGGGAAGGGAGTTTTTTAAAAAAAACATCAATATGATAAATGAAAAGACTTCATTTATCAATACTTTGTTGGCTTGCCAAACTTGCATTTATATTTGAAATAAAAATTATTCATTTTATTTTATTAGATACACAAATCCATCTTACATTTATTACTCATTTATATTGACTTTTCTTCTCATGTTACATGGATAGATTGTACTTTTCACGTTTGTTCCTTAATGTGCATGAATTCCTCACAGTCTCTCTCTATTTCCTTTGTACTGTTCCAACACAGGATTCTTTCAACTATTCATTTTATATAAGTACTTTCCATGTCCAAATATTCACTCCTTTTCTATCTTTGTGCTTTACTGTTCACAGGCTTTGAAGACAGACGTGATTCTGCTCTATAGACTTGGATCATTAGCTTTTAAAATGTTTTCTCTTTCCTTCCAAAATATTAATAACAGACACTTTGGTTTAAAAGGGTGTAAATAAAGGCAATGGATGTGAATTGCCACATGTGAAATTCCATTATTTAACCAGTGAGGTTGTAATGTTCAACTCAGGTTTAAAGTAAAAGTGAAGTGTTTTGATTGTATGTATGCTGAATTTATTTTTTTATGTTAGGGGAATTTATTGGTCCGATATTGCTTAAAATGTCAAAATTACCTTTACCTGTTCCAAAGACAAATTATTTTACATTTTAATGGTATTTAAAAATTGTTTTGAATTCATTAGCCTCATCCTGTGATCCCACATTTATCCTGGGTTGTGCTCCCTGCAATGTGATCTGCTCCATCGTTTTCCAGAATCATTTTGATTACAAAGATCAGAATTTTCTTACCTTGATGGGGAAATTCAATGAAAATGTCAAAATTCTAAGTTCTCCATGGATCCAGGTGAGTTTAGGATTTCTTTTACCTGAGAAACCAGTTATGCTCTTTTCTCTGACAAATCCAAAATTCTATATGGACCAAGCAGTCAAGTGCATGTTTGAATACTGCTGTCCTTCCCAGAGATTTATCAAGTGACCATCTGGGACAGATGGCTGAGCCCTTTGTTTTACACACAGGAAGGGAATGCCCAAATGTAGGGCTGGATTTTGAGCCCATTGGCTCCATGACCAGAGGCTTTTCCATTCACTCCCAAAGTCCCACTTCTATAAGGTACTTGGGTGACAGCCCAAAATATGCTTATATTATTTCATGTACATCAAGGCCCTTTTTGAAGACTTCCATTACCCACATGACTTGTCCTCAACACTTAGAGACCTCTTCATCGTATTGCTTGGCAAAAGTATCCTAATTTAAGAAGAGAATATCTCCTGCAAGGAGGGAGACTATTTGGGACCATAGAAGCTATCAGGAAACACTGCCTAATGCAGGGGTGTTTGATGCCAATCTGGGAAGCTAACTGGGTTAGGAATGACAAAATGATAGATTTTATGATGTATATATCACAAGTATCACAGTTTTGCCCTGTGCTTCATTGGCATGCCCTATACCCTGCCTACAGAATAATTGTTTGGTCTTAGAGAAATCATTAAACTACTCTGAGGTACAGTTGCATTCCAAGATATCTTTGAGACACCCTTCCCTACTTCTAAAGTACTGCTTCCATTTCTGAAGCTGCTTGAAAGAAAGAAAAACAGCAAGGACCAGTTTTCTGGTCTCAGTCAGGTTGGCCAAACTCCGTTAACCTCTCCTGTCATCTACAAAATGTGAATCCTAGTAATTCATGCCATCTTATCTTTCAAGGTTGTAGGGAAGAATTGGTGTAAAAATTGAGAGAATTGATATAAAGGTATTGTTATACAATAAAAATGATGTATGAGTCTAGGAAATGATTAACATTTTTCATTCTCAGGTCAGAATTTTCTCCTTTGAATCTTTTTATAAGCATAGAGAATTAATACACATGCACAATAAAAATTTCTTTGTCAAATGGACACCATGTTTTACTCATAGTTATACCTGTAATCTCTAACCATGGCTTGGTGTATGGTATATATATTTTGTTACATGTTTTTTATTAAAGAAATTATTGTGTTCTATTTTAGCTCTGCAATAATTTTCCTGTACTCATTGATTATTTCCCTGGAACTCATAACAAATTAGCTGAAAATGTTGCTTTTATAAAAAGTTATATTTTGGAGAAAGCAAAAGAACACCAAGTATCATTGGATATTAACAACCCTCGAGACTTTATTGATTGTTTCCTGATCAAAATGGAGCAGGTAAGATGTTAGCAACAGTTCAGTTATTTGATTGTGCATTGTGTGGTTCACTGAGTAGTTCTTTAATGTACTGGGCATGTTTAAATGGTCACGCCTCACTGCTTGACAGGCCCTTAACATATATGTTGTATTTATGAATCTTCACTAAGCATCTTAGAAAATGCACAATTAAATTGTCTCATAGCTAGAATGCACTGACTTCTTTAAATAAAAATAATCTACCTCAGGAGAATCGAATGCACTTCTCATATGAAATGGAAGTAACTACAAAGATGTTGGAAAATATAAAATATGATGCCATTAGATGAAGATAGGCATGCTGTTTCTTTGCACAAATGTTATTCAAGTCCTTTGCCCATTTAAAAAATTTTTTTTTTATTTCAGCATATTACAGGGGTACAAATGGTTAGGTAACTTATATTGCCCTTGCCCCACTGAAGTCAGAGCTTCAAGCGTGTCCATCCCCCAGACGGTATGCACTGCACCCATTATGTGTGTATAAACCCGTCCCCTGCTCCCCGCTCCCATCTGCCCGACACCCGATGAATGTTATTACTATATATGCACTTAAGTGTTGATCAGTTAATACCAATTTGATGGTGAGTACATGTGATGCTTGTTTTTCCATTCTTGGGATACTTCACTTAGTAGAAGGGGCTCTAGCTCTATCCAGGATAATACAAGAGGAGCTATGTCACCATTGTTTTTTGTGGCTGAATAGAACTCCATGGTATACATATAACACATTTTATTAATCCATTCATGTATTGATGGGCACTTGGTTTGTTTCCACATCTTTGCAGTTGTGAATTGTGCTGCTATAAACATTCGAGTGCAGATGTCTTTTTTATAGAATGTCTTTTGTTCTTTTGGGTAGATTCCCAGTAATGGGAGTGCTGGATCAAATGGTAGATCTACTTGTATCTCTTTGAGGTATCTCCATATTGCTTTCCATAGAGGTTGTACTAATTTGCAGTCCCACCAGCAGTGTATAAGTGTTCGTATCTCTGGCATCCACGCCAACATTTATTGTTTTGGGACTTTTGGATAAAGGCCATTCTTACTGCATATAAGTGATATCTCATTGTGGTTTTGATTTGCATTTCCCTGATGATTAGAGATGTTGAGCATTTTTTCATACGTTTGTTGGCCATTATTCTATCTTCTTTTGAAAAGTTTCTGTCCATGTCCTTTGCCCACTTTTTAATATGGTTGTTTGATTTTTTCTTGTTGATTTTCCTGAGTTCAATATTGATTCTAGTTATCAGCCCTTTTTCAGATGTGTAACATATGAATATTTTCTCCCATTCTCTAGGTTGTCTGTTTGCTCTTGTGATAGTTTCCTTGGCTGTGCAGAAGCTTTTTAATTTGATCAGGTCCAATTTATTTATTTTGGTTGTTGCTGTGATTGCCTTTGGGGTCTTCATAAATTCTTTGCCTAGGCCAATGTCTATAAGAGTTTTTCAAACATTTGCTTCTAGAATTCTTATAGTTTCAGGTCTTAGGTTTAAGTCTGATAACTGAAACAGGATCCGCATCTTTCACCTCTCACAAAAATCAACTCATGGTGGATAACAGACTTTGCCCATTATTTAATTGAGTTTTGTGTCATCTTGTTGAGCTGTAAGAATTGTTTACATTTCTTTACATTAAACCCATTCAGGTATTTAATCAACCCACATTAAATAAGTGACTACTTTCTTCCATTCTGAGGTTGTCATCTTATCTTTTAATTATGTCCTTTGATATGCAAATATTTTAATTTTAATGACGTCCAGTGTATCTATTTTTCCTTTCATCATTTAGTGTGAAATCTATGAATAGACTGACAAATGTGAAGGTGTTAAGAGTTACTCCTATATTTTTATAGTTTTAGTTCCTATCCTTAAATTTTCACCCACTTTCAGAATTATTTTTAGTATAACTTGAGGGATGGGGTCAACTTCTTTCCTTTGCATGTGATTATCCAGATGTCCCACCACTGTTTGTTGAAGAAAGTAAGACTAATTCTATTTGATGATAATCAGGTTATCATCAAATAGAATTAGTCTTACTTTCTCCTTTTCTATCTAAATGTCTATTCTTCTCCTTGCCTAATTGCTCTGTCTAGGATTTTACTATTATATTGATTAGAAGTGATGAAAAGGAACATACTTGGTTTTATTTCCTCTTGATTTTAGTGTATAAACTCATAGACTTTCACAATTTGGCATGAAATAACCTTGGCATTTTTTTGATAAGCAACAGTTTAATGAAGCCATAATATTTACAGAGTTCTCAAATGATTTCAATATAAAATCTATCATAAAAATTAGTAAAAGATGTAAGGTAAGACATATTTTAATATTGGTACAATGGCATTAGCAGCTTTGCAAATGTTTGTCTATATTATTTCTATAGCATTTTTCTTAAAAACTTTTATTCCACAAGAATGGTCAAATCATTTAGAATAAATTGATAGAGTACATGGTGTTTTGTAATATTATGAACATTAAAAATGTCTTATAAAATGTCATTCTGTTAAAAATTATCATCTGCTTTGTTGCCAGTGATTATTCCCTTTATTCTTACATAATATAAATGCAGCTAGTAGGCTTTTGAAAAAACAACTTTTACTATTATAGTAACAGATATATCTCTTAACTTCACTGCCTGTTTAATTTTCATCCATAAATGTCTTGTAAACATAAATGTGGGTCTTATAAACAAGACTGCCTCTTAGCTGCTCAACCTTGTCCCCAAGTCTACTTTCCAGTATGGTGACTTTCTAACAACACTCTATTTGGCATCTCAAAGCAATATTTATCTGCAGAAATATGGGCATTTCTGGGAAATTGCTAAGTTATCTTTTTAGCCAAAGCTAACCTGAGGATATTTTAAGGATATCATGTCGCTGCTCCCTGTCAGACTAGAAAGTTCAGTAAAGATCTGAAATCTCTTGTTTCCTTATTCTTGGAACTGCAGAGGAACATAACAACATCAAAGCTAATTCTGTGCCTCCAGTCACACTCACTGCAATGAGAGTTCCTCTTCTGTAGTGTTACTCAGTACATATGTGATGGGGATCTTGGCCAAAGCTTAGTAGTGTCCACTGCTAAGCAGACATATCTAGCAAACTGGGGGCTCTCAGAAATATAGCATCTGTCACTTTGCAGGGGACTGACTGATAAAGTTGCTGAATAAAATACAGGGTGCCCAGTTAAATGTGAGTTTCAGATAAACAGTGAATAATTTTTTACTATAAATATGTCTCATACAATATTTGGGACATACATATAATAAAAATATTATTTGTTGTTTAATGGAACATATTTGTACATAAAAGTCATTTGTTGTTTATCTGAAGTTCAAATCCACTTGGACGCCCTGCATTCTTACTAAATCTGGCAATCCTAGACTGGCAGGACAAAAATCCAGTAATATGTACATTATTACTGCTTTTGCATACACAGGCTGGTGAGGACGGGGAACCAGGTCTCACAGTGAACTCAACATGAACTTTAGAGAATCCTGGGCAAGGCTTTATGGAAAATATAAGGTTCATGAAATTTTTATTTAGATGCATGAATGTGGACAGCACATATAAAAATAAGGAATATCTCAGACTTCAGTGAGCCAGATCTAACTACCTACCTAAAGTGTTACAAAGGGTACATTTTAATTTTTTCTTTTATAGATTGGGTCTCTTCATGTTGCCCAGGCTGGAGAGCAGTGGCTATTCAAAGTTGTGATCATTGCACACTACAGCGTAGAACTCCTAGGCTCAGCAATCCTCCTGTCTCAGCCTTCAGAGTATCTAGGACTGTACGTGTGTACCACGTGCCTGCCTACAGTCTAATTTTTAAGATTCCATTGGGCCTTTCACTTCAAATCTTTTGGAAAATAGTTGCATTTGGATGAAGGATGGTCTTACCTCTTAATTGTTTACAAAACAATTATAGACATAAAATCTCTCCAGCTGAAGCAGAATTCAAAAGAAAAAAAAAAGAAAATCTAGCTGGTCTGTTTTATTGATCAACTTTGTAGTAATGAATGCATGTGCCTTACAGTCTGCAATACTTTTCTTTTCTTCCTTTTTTTTTTTTTTTCTTTTTTATGGGACAAGGTCTTGCTCTGTTGCCCCGGCTGGAGTGCAGTGGCTCAATCATAGCTCATTGTAACCTCAAATTCCTGGGCTCAAGCGATCCTCCTGCCTCAGCCTCCCAAGTAGCTGGGACTATAGGCATGTGCCACCACACCCAGCTAATTCTTTGATTTTTTGTAGAGACAAGGTCTTCCTATGTTGCTCAGAATGATCTCGAACTCCTAACCTCAAGTGATCCTCCTGCCTCGGCTTCCCAAAGTGTTGGGATTATAGGCGTGAGTCACTGTGCCTAGCCTACTTTTCTTTTGAATTACCCAAGATAACTGAGGATGAACAGGAATCAGGTTATTTTCTTAGTATCCTTAACTGTACCTATACAGTACAAACTGAAGTTATCTCACTAAATTTGAACAACCTCTCTAATGTAATTTGGGTAATTCCAAGGTAAACATTACTTTGGATATTGCATTTTCCCATCTGGTTCTCTTGCTTCTTATGCAAACTAGAAAATACCCAAATACCTGAGCCCACTTTATACCATAGTATAGTATATGTGGTCTCCATAGTATGTGTGGTCTCCATACCAACCGTAATTCTTCACACTGAATTATATTAATATTAGTATATTTATAACACCCTACTACATTTTTAGAAAAGGATTTGTGTGATTTTATTTGTATATTTTAGTTTTCTGCTTTTTTTTTTTTAAGAGATGGGCTCTCTCTATGTTGCCCAGGCTGGCCTGGAACTCCTGGGCCCAAACAATACTCCTGTTTCAGCCTCCCAAGTAGTTAGGATTACAGGATCCCACCATTGTGCCTGGCTTGGTATATTTTATGGATCATCACATGGAATTAGGCAGAGTTGGCATCAGTTTTGTTCGTCAAAGCTGCTTACAGAATGTGGTAGAGTTTGAGTTGGGATTCTAGGGTGAACCAGCTGAAAGTTTCCTCTCATGTCCTGGGTCATTACTGGGCTCAGTCCAGTTCCAGTGTCCATATTTTCCTTATTGGTAAGGGGGGTACCACCTGGGCTCCTCTCTACATTGACTTTTTAAAGCAGTTTCCCCAGATCTATCTGGCTTTTACTAGGAGTAATTAAGATATTTGTAACTTGAATTGATAACACTTTGGAGTTAGGTTTCTGGGTAACACACTGAAGGTCAGAGACAGTAAGTAATGGACTCCATGCCTTCAGTGACAGTACAAGCTTCCTCCTTTTGTCAAAATTCTGTGTCTTCTTTAATTTCACAGTGAGTAGAGGGGTCCTCAAACTACGGCCCGTGGGCCACATGTGGCCCACTGAGGACAATTTGTTCCCGTTTTGTTTTTTTACTTCAAAATAAGATATGTGCAGTGTGCATAGGAATTTGTTCATAGTTTCTTTTTTAAACTATAGTCTGGCACTCCAACGGTCTTAGGAACAGTGAACTGTCCCCCTGTTTAAAAAGTTTGAGGACCCCTGCGACTGTTATCTGTGGTCCATCTTTTTTTCATGGTCTAGTCTGAAGTGCTTTAGTGAGACTGGATTTTCTGAGCAGCAAAGGTATTAGTGGTGGGGGGGGTAGGAGGCAGAGGAGGTGGAGAAGGTGGTCGTGGAGGTGGAGGAGGAAGATGGCTGGCTGGCTATGGCAGTGTAGGAAGAAGCACAGCTCTAGCTCTGGATTCTCCTGGATGGTTAGAGCACAGGCAGGCACAGTTGTAAGTTTGCTACTCACGTGACATATTTGACCACAGCTTGGACAAGAATAACTCTCTGAGATGACCTTCAGTGCTTCCTGGAGCTTGCATCATTCACTTTCCAAAATGCAAAACTGTTGTTTTAGACCGCGAAGTCCTCGGAGGCAGACACGAGGTGGAAAGATAGTGACTTTCAATACTTCTAAACTCTGGGCTATGCAGTTCTGGCACCAGGTGTATAGAGACCATACTGTATTTGTCCAAAGTTTTATTCTAACTTTGATGTTGGAAAGCTGAAGTTCCGGTGATCCTAACCAGCTTCTGCTATGGGATATATCCGTTGAAGAAATAATCGCTCTTTCACAGGTGAGGGTGGTGGAGGAGGAGGTGTAGTTAGCTTGGACTGGAAGTAAGAGGCTTATCTTTTTCTTGAATAATCTTTTGACTTTGGCTTTTAGTTTTCTTCTTCATTGTTTGAACGTGGGCATGATTTTAGTCAAAGAGCCTGGGGATTAGATGGACTCCGGGCAGTGGCCTCTTCCACGCCATAAAGAAAAATTCAAAATTAAATCCTTGTTTCTTGTTATTCATGGTTTTCTGAATGATTTTATCATGACAAATGTTGAATTATAATATACATATGTGTGTGTGTATATATACACATGAGACTTCTGGTGGATGAAGCGGTATGTCATTATGATTTTGATTTGCATTTCCCTAATATTTTAGTGACATTGAACATTTTTTTCATGTGTTCATTGGCCATTTGTATACATTTCTTGGAGAAATGATTATTTAAGTCTGGTTCTTATTTTAAAATAAGATATTGTGTGTGTTTGTGTGTGTGTGTGTGTAATATTTTTAATGTGCTGCTGGATTTGGTTTACTATTATTTTGTTGAGAATTTTCCCATATATATTCATAGGAGATATTGGTCTTATCTTATAGTATCTTTGGCTTTGATATCAGGGTATCCTAATAGTGTGTGTTAGGAAATATTCCTTCCTCTTGTACTTTTTAGGAAGTATTTCAGTAAGATGGGTTTTAATTCTTCTTAATTATTTAGGTATCAATCACCAAGGAAGTCATCTAGTCCTGTGTCCTGGACCTTTTCTTTTTGGGAGGTTTTGATTATTAATTCAATGTCTTTACTTACTATAGGTGTGTCACATTTGCTATTTCACTTGGAGTCAGTTTTGGTAATTTGTGTATTTCTACGAAGTTTTCCATTTATCTAGATTATCTAATTTGTTGGTGTATAATTTTTTATAGTGTTCTCTTATATTCCCCTTTATTTTTGTAAAATCAGTGGTAATGTCCCCACTTTTATTTTTGATTTTAGTTATTGGTGTCTTCCCTTTTTTGCTTTCTTTTGTCAGTCTTGTTAGAGTTTGTCAATTTTGTTCATCTACTCAAAGAACAAATATTGGGTGTCATTGATAATTCTATTGTTTTTTTCTCTTCTCTATTTATTAATATCTTTGGTTCCTTCTGCTGGCTTTGAGTTTTCTTTGCTGGTCTTTTTCTAGTTCCTGATTATAAAATTACATTACGTATTTGAGCACTTTCTTCTTTTTTAATGTAGATGTCTACGGCTCTATATTGTCTTTGTAAGAACTGCTTTTACTGCATGTCATTATTTTGGTATATTTAGTTTTCATTTGCATTTATCTCTCAATATTTTCTAATTTTCCTAGTGATTTCTTCTTTGGTTGTTCAAGAACATGTTGTTTAACATTTACGTTTTTTCCCCTTTCAGATTTCTAAGTTCATTCCATTGTGGTCTAAGAAGATATTTTGTATGATTTTTATCTTTGAAAATGTATTGAGAATTATTTATGACCTAAAATATGGCCTATCCTGGAGAAAGTTCTATGTGCACTAGAGAAGAATGTATCTTCTGCTGTTATTGAAGGAACTGTGTTCTGTATGTTTGTTAGGTATAGTAGATATCTAGTGTTCTTGAAGCTTGCTATTTCCCTATTAATCCAGATGTTCTGTCTATTAGTGAAATATGGACATTGACTTCCCTCACTATTACTGTAAAAAGTTTATTTGTCTCTTTAATTCTGTCAATGTTTGCTTCATATATTTTGGACCTCTCTTAATTGCAGCATATTCGTTTATAATGTTCTATCTTCTTAGTGAATTCCTCCCTTTTTGCCAATATAAAATATCTTTATTTGCTTCTTCTTATCAAGCAGGGAGCTCACATCCCTCAGTCAGCTGCAGGACATGAAAAGGAGAGATCTGAGCATCGTTCCCTGTGGAAAACTCTGTGTGGCAGCTCAGTTGTCTCTCTCAGCAGCCTCTGGTGGGGGAAGGGAAGGGGAGAAAAAGAGTCTGGAGGGAGGAAAGTCCCCACTCTGGACGTCTCTGACCCTCTCTCCAGGAGGCAGTACACCCAGAATAACCAGGACCTAGAGTCACGCAGATCACTTGAGACCCACTGGCCCCCTGTGGCTCCTGCAGTCTGGGCCAGAGGTAGGAAATGTTTAGGTGGAGATGAGCAAGACAGAACCTGAGGAGTTGAACAAAATTGAGGACTAAGGCACATGGTGGGTAGAGAAGCAATATGACCTGCTGTCCGGTGTCCGGTGTCGGGGGTGGGAAATACCCTGAGTGGGCTGAGAGCTTGGTGTCCTGTCTGTAAGAAACTCCCACTTACTGGCAGCAGCAGACTCTGGGATCATGTGGCAGAAGGTCTCTCCAGAAGCTTGAAAACCCACCAACAGTTGGAGATGCAAGGGAAGGAGAAGTTAACCCCTGTACTTACCCTTCTCGCTGGTCTCTAGGCCTCTCAGAGGTTCATGTCTGCCAATACCTCTCTCCTTCCAGTTCTGCTCTGCAATCTCTTCCTGTGGAGTCTCCTGTAGGTTCTTGCACCCTTCCTTCAGATCCTAATCTGATCTATGTTTGTCTGTCCATTTGTTTTTTTCTCTTTCATCTAAAACTTCTCCTTCTAACTGAGATGCTCTGGCTGGTGGTGTCTCTGGTCCACCATCTTGGACCAACAACTGCCTGTTGTATTTTTTTATATAACACAAAATGGGCTAAGGGTGGGCATTAATGCACTTTTGATTACATTTCTTCAGGAAAGAAATACGCTGCATGGCTCACCTAGATGCAAATAGTATCCTTAATGAAATTTATAGGCAAGCTGGGGTAGGGAGTAGGAAATGGAAATTTAGCTCACCTGATCTACAGTTTCTGTCCTACCATATAGTAGTTTTGTCTAGTGATGATGCTTCAGGTTACGTGTCAAATAACCTTATAATGATGTGAGTTATTTTAAATTCACTGTAAATATTCTGGAAAACAATTGGTCAGATAAATGTATCAAATATTTCCTAGGAAAAGCACAACTCACAGTCTGAGTTCACTATGGAAAACTTGTTAAGCACAGTATCTGATTTATTTGGTGCTGGGACAGAGACAACAGGCACCACTCTGAGATATGGACTTCTGCTCCTACTGAAGCACCCAGAGGTCACAGGTATGAGCACAGGTGATGAGTATAGTGAAGTGCAGAAAGGATGCTCAGTAGATGTTGCTAGGGTCCTCCATCTTTTGTATACTCCAGAAAGGGGAAAGCTCTAGAGAAAGACCTCTGTATTTGCCATCTTTGTAGACTATTTTCTCCAAGCGTTCAGCAGAGTGGATGAAATCAAAATTGCACCCCAAGATACAGGGTAGTGGAATTTTAGATCACCAGAGTAAAAGAGAAAACTATAAAATCTTTCAGAGAGTTATATCAGGTCATGTGCAAAAGATAATGTGTCAAAAATAACAGAATTCTCAAGAGTAAATGTCATTTTGTGTATTAGTTGAAAAAGAGTATGTTCAAACATGCGTGGTTGCCACAAATTTTACACTCTATCTTTCTCCAATACTAGAGGCTGAGCTCCATCTAAATATTAATATTTGAAAGTAAGTCAGAGGACGTCATGAGCTCCAGCTGTCAGGAGACCTCATGTAGGAGAAGGAGAGTGTCAGGGAGGCTGCAGCACTTCAGAATGGGCTTGGTGGATAAAGCATGTTGAGGGGAGACTCCAAGAACAAGGGAGAAGAGATCGATAGTCTGTGGTTTCCCAATAATTGGGAAATTATTAGTTGGAGTTTGAAACATCCACATGAGCATTTGAAGGTAATTCTAATTTGACCAATAGAAATTATGAATTCAAGTAAAGAGACATTTTTATGCTCAAGAAAGTACTAAAATGTAATGTTATCATAGTTGTCTTAGAAGGGAAGAATATTTATGTAGTCAGAATGATGTAAACAATGGATAGTGATATAAGCAGAAATTGTGGTCTAAATATATTCTGTTAAATAGAGGGAGAGGAATTGTGTGAGTGCAGGACTGTTTGTGTTTGTGTGTCTGTGTATGTGTGTCTATATATGGTGTGCAGATGGAGATTAAAATTCTCATCATCCATACGAGGAAATCTTTAAATATTATTGAAGAATGGTTATAGAAGAAATAGAAACAAAGAGTTATTATTTAGGAATACTAACATAAAGTTAGAAGAAGCTGCAAGAATGCTAAAAGTGGCCACATTTGGGAAGCGGGAGGATGCAGAGTGTACTATTCTAAATTCCATACGTACACACACACCCACAGAAAAAACACATACACACATATAGATCTATCACAATGTATTTTTAAAACTCATGTATTATTTTGTCAGTAATGTAATATTTGTTTTATGTTTTTCATTTTGCAAGGATTGCAATTTCTTGACTTTGTTATGCTGTGTTTATTTTTTGAAATAGTTTGTGTTTATTATATTATATATAAAATAAACTTGGAACAACATAGGTTCTATGTTTATTATAAGTTAACTTGTATACTAATCTATAGGTATTTACTAATACATTGTGATGCCTAGTTTGTAGGAGGGTGGTATGTGTGTATGTTATGGCAAATCTTAGTATAAGTCTAGGTGTACATATGTGCATATAACTCATGTATATGGTGCTATTTAGACATCTTCCTCATGCTTCATGTAACCCTAAATTGTTATGACAAATATGTCATTTTCCTGTTTTTCTGTCACTTCCTACTTGTGTCTTATCAGCTAAAGTCAAGGAAGAGATTGACCGAGTGATTGGCAGACAGCGGAGCCCCTGCATGCAGGACAGGAGCCGCATGCCCTACACGGATGCCGTGGTGCATGAGATCCAGAGATACATTGACCTAGTCCCCAATAATGCTCCCCGTTCTGTGACCCGTGACATTAAATTCAGAAACTACCTGATCCCCAAGGTAAACTGTTGGTCCTACACTGTACCTCAGTACTCTTGAAATCCCCAAATTCACAGTCTGGTTCCAATCCTTTACCAAAACAAGGTGAGAGTAATGCAAAATTCCTACATGTGGCAGCTTGATGGACTTTGTGCTCTTTTGTTTGGGGTTATACAGCTTTATAGAAGGTCTAACAACTTCTGACTAAATATTAGATGTTATACAATGTTTATCTTCTTCCAGAAGGTGCATTCTCCTCCCACGGCAGTCACAATGCTGCAACCCCTCCTGCCCTCACTCCCAGGTGGACATGCTGTCAACAGAGTCCATAGTTAACTATAGCCGTGAGCGTACCTCTCTGATGTTTTCCCATCTCTGGATCTTGAGATCAATTGTTTTCCTTAGCAGCTATACAATGCCTTTTTCACATGGTTTCCGTATTCATCTAGATGTTCTAGTTGCTATGTTGCAGGCTACTCTATTCCACTAGACCCATGAGATATAACTGTTAAAATTTAAAATTAGATAACTAAATATTGTATCTTCATGGGGCAAAAATAAATGACATTGGTAAGGTAGCAGATACGTCATTTCCAGGAGGAGACAGGACTGATAACTTTAACAAGAGGTTATGAGGCTCTCCCCAAGGTCAGTGATTAGGTACAAGGATTAGCATTTCAGCTCATTCTGTTTTTACCAAGGACATAGCTAAGAAAGAATTTGCTTCTCACTATTCAGATCTGAGGGTGATAGTAATGAAACTTGCTCTCCTGTAGCTATCTACATGGGAAATAGACTGAGGAATCAGACAGGGATTGCCACTTCCCCACCCCCATCCACTGTATCATCTTGGGGAGCCGCCTCTGGGGAGCGATGCATCTGCTGAGATCACCCATTCACCAGGCCGTAGGGCGGCTCATGGTGCGCCTGGTGAGTTTTGAATCTAGAGAGCCCAGAGTCCGAGGAATGACCCATTCATTCCCTTCTGTGCAGGACAGTCCAGTATAGAAGAAATATGCAGCTGTGTGTGGCTAATTCCATCCCCTACAAGTGAGATCAATGGGCTCTTTTGCCACAGGCTGGAGCCACTACTCTAGGTGGGGATAATGGTCTAAGACAGGAGTTGGCCAACTTTTTCTGTAATGGCCACGTAGTAAATACTTTAGACATTTCAGGCCATAGGTTTTCTGCTGCCCTGCTGAGCTCTGCCAGTGTGGCATGGAAGCAGTCACTGACAACGTGTGAAAGAATGAGGACGGATTGTGCCAATGTTTATGGAGAATGAAATTTAAATTTCATATATTTTCCATATGTCAAAAACGTTATTCTTTGGCATTTGTAAAAACATTCTTACTGATGTGCTATGCCAAAA
>CAUYPO010093991.1:0-20896 GCA_963574435.1 Cheirogaleus major | reverse complement strand
TACTCGGGAGGCTGAGGCAGGAGGATTGCTCGAGCCCAGGAGTTTGAGGTTGCTGTGAGCGAGGCTGACGCCACGGCACTCACTCTAGCCCGGGCAACAGAGTGAGACTCTGTCTCAAAAAAAAAAAAAAAAGAAAGAAATATTTGCTAAGAATTGTGAATTAAATTTATACACAACTGTCAGGATTACAAATACGCATTGCATAAAATAAGGCTCATCTGCTTAAGATCAAAATGGATGGTACAAGAGATAACTGGAGGGGCAAAGTCCTTAAGAGAGAGGGAATGGAATTCTGTACCCACATAATCTGTGGATTTGTCTCTGATAAAGAATAATAATATGCAAGAAAATTAACAGACCCAAAAGTGGGAAGATGAGTGCGTTCTCTTCGGATTGCTTTCAATTTCTTAGTAAAATAAGAAGTAAGGTTATCAGTGGAGAGGGAGGTGAGAAGAGAGGATAGTGAGGGTGTGAGGGAAAAGAGGAAGGTGTGGCATAGAGAATGGAGTAGAAAAATACCTACAGGGCTAACTGGCACCAAGGAACCACTTTACTATCATAAATTTAAAGTAAAAGAAACCTGAAGGAAAATAAACTATCAAAATAGGATTATTCCAACATTAAATAGCCATTTCATAGGGAAAAATTTTACATAAAAAGGTTACCTGCCCTAATATAAATATGTAAGACTGATAAGTAATATAAAACATATAGCAAAACACAAAAATATAGCAAGACACCTGAATAAGATTATAATAGTCCCAATTCCCACTACAACACAACTGTGGTTTAAACAGAAAAAAAAAAACAATAAAAGAGAAAGAAAAAATAAAAATGATAAACTATCTCCAATTCTACTAATCCTAAGATTTCCATAATAATATAGTCAACCCCTCATGACATAGAAGCAACATTTTTAATATCAAAAATGTTTCAAAAGTCTTTTCCTAAATCAAATTTTAATACTTTTTTTCCAAAGTCAGATTAAAATTTTTCATTATCTTAACACAAACTTCAAAATCAGCAAAGTCCAAGTTCCTCAATCCTACTAAGATAAATTCATACCAACTTTGACAGGTAGAAGCAGATCTAAGAATGTAATTCATTCATCACTGAACTACCAAGAAGCAGGCCAGTATGCACCCTAATGAGCAGTTTAACAATCATCTTTCTTAAAATATTTAATACTTCTGAACCAGATGGTAAGTAGTCACAGCTCGGGTTCTGTTCCCCTGTTTCACCCCATGCTGGTCCCTGTCCCAGATCCCCAGACCTTCTCATGATCCAGCTACTAGAGAGAGGACTTATGTCTGGCACAGTTGGAGGATTAGGATCTTGTTCTGGTTTCAAGGTTGGTATCCATTTAGTGGTCAGTACACATAGTACTACTTGCTGAATATTTTGAATATACTACCTCTGCCAATAAAGTATCAATAATAATGCTAAAATACAGATTTTTTAACGAGCATAAAAAATATGCACACATCCCTAAGGAACGTACAATTAGAAACCTTAATGACTTCAAAAATGGGGAGTCCCAGATCACATCTGAATACGCTGGATTATTCTAACACAAGGCTAATAGTTACAGAGAATTTGAAGCTCCGAGAGAAATGTTTCCTTGTATTCTTTCTCTCCTATCTTCCCCAAACTGCAAACATACTGGGCTAGCTGTCCCAGTCACTGCTAGCAGACAGAGCCTACAGACAAAGCCTATGTCACCATCTGGAGTAAATCTCACTGCATTAAGTACAGATTATTCCTGCCACCACATCAGTTACCCTCTTTGGATACCACAACAATGAATGCTAAGAGTGAGGGGCCGAAGAAAATCAACATAGGTTGAGACTCTACCACATGCCAGGTACTTTGCTTTTCCGTATAGAATCTCATATAAATCTCATGACAGTTCTGTGAAGTATCACTATCACTTTCTATAGGCAAATAAACAGGGCCATGAAAGCTCACCAATTCATACAAATTCAAATAGTAAGTGCTGAAAAAGCCAGGCTTTGCTGCTGGTTCCAAAGCCAGGCTTATAGCTCATTTCACAATACCCGTTTCTCAGAAATATTAGGAAAAACAAGTTAAGACTTGGGCACTGGCTAGGCAAGGGATTGATTACTTTATTACTCCCTCTCTTAACCTCATGCTGCTTCTCCTGAGTGGCTTTCGGCACAGTTTTAGAAAACGTGGAACCTATTAAACCTACCTTCCCCCAAGCCAGCCAGCTAGCTAAGGTAGATGGCCTGTTAGTGGAAACCTTCTAAGAGTGGATTTGGTGTGGAAGGGAGGCTGGAAAGCAGGAGAAAATAAAGACTAAAATAGTGACTGGGTCTTAAATACATGACAAGGGTAAGGGAGCTGGCCACACAGATTCCTGCCAGTGGCCAGTCTTCAAAAGCAATAACGAGTAAGAAGCCAAGTTCACTTAGGCAATTGAGTGCCGCTACTGGGAATATGATGAAGTAAACCCATATGGTCTCTGCCCTCTGAAGAATTCATAACCTGGTGTTCTGAAGAAAATGGAATGAAGGAGACTGTCATTGCTAAGCACCATCTCGCGCCAAGTACTTTTAAAATAGTAGCAGCTCATTTAGTATAATTCTAGCAACAACTCTGCAGGAAGGTATTATTATGCCTTGAAGTTCAAAGGCATTAGGTAATTTTCTCCCACAAAAAACCTGAGTTGTATCAAAACTTGCAACTTTTTCACTAGCCCACAACTTCTGGACAATTCTGAGTATGAAGACTTTTAGAAACAGTGCCATCTCCACAGCTGAAGATAACATGATCTTCTCCAATACAGTGTTTACAATGAAGATACTTTACTTCTAGGAAAGTCCATTGAAGACTGGCTCAAAATCTGTTCAATTTTAATGTCTTTAGCATCAAATACTTCAGGGTTTACAGATGAATTAGTAATAGGAAGTTAAATAACATACTATTAGTGGCAATTAATGTGGTTTATAAAAATTATTACCACTATAATCTTAGAAACCTGAAGGGGAGAGGGTTAGGTGAGGAATGAAAAGACACCGCAAATAACTAAAGCAATACATATAGCAATAAAAAATAAAAATTATACTCAGATAAAAAAACTTTCATTTATATATGGAGTGAATACTTTTTAAAGATCCTTGATATATCTATTAAACAGCTTAGAAGAAAATTATGTATTCACATAGTTACATTAATACCATGGCAGTATCCTCATTTGAGGACCTGATGCTTCTGGTTAGCTATAAATGAAGACTAGATATCTGAGACACAGATGCTGCTCTGATCAAAAGGAACGTATTAATTCAGACACACTAGAGAGATTTACATCATTTTAAATTTTGCATGTGCTCTCAAAGGTGAAGGGTTTCCTATAGCTAACCAGATAGTACTGCTGAGTGAATGGTATGTTTATATATATCTTCCGTAATGAATTCTAATAATTTGCATTAGTATCTCATCTTTCCTGCATTATTAATGACAATAAAAATGATAAACCTGTCAGTAGTACCATGCTTGAAAATGGCAGATGGAAGAAAACACATTTTCATTTGAAAATGAACACCATGTACTGCCTAAAAGTAAAATTAAAAAGCAGTGGCTTTTTGTTAAATCTTGGTGTCTTCCCCTCAAACAAACAAAACTTTTAAAAGATCCCTTTCAATTCAAGCCAATTAGGAGCAATTCTGGAGTTACATCATTACCAGTCTATTATTTCACTCAATCCTTCTATATTTGAGGACTCAGATTTGGAAGGAATCTCAAAAGGCATAAAAGAAGTAAAAGGTGGAAAACATCCAACAAATACTTCATACGGAAATACAATAATTCTAAAAGTGCATATTATGCTCCATGAAAAACTGAAGTATAGAAATATAACTTCAAGGAACGAAGTTTAAGAAAAAGATTTCACAGACTCAACAAAGTCAAACTGTATCTTGAAATAAGTGGAAGAAAGCATGTTAGCAGTTAACCAAGAAAGCAAGTAAAAGTGACTATGAAGACTCAGTTTCCCACCTCTTTATTCCCTACCCTTCTCAAACAATGTTGAAGTTTCTAAAAAGAAATGTATTAGTGTCTGTTAATAGAAGGACATCTGGACTTGGAATTAGAAACAAATTGGACTTCATTTAATAAATGTTTAATGAATACCTATAACTTGCTCAGTACTGTTCTAGTTTCTAAATATATAGCAGTGAACAAGAGAAAGAAAAAACTATTACCTTCACAAAGCTTACACAAGAATTGGAGAAAAATGTACCCACTTTCCCCTTCTGGATCTTGAGTTCATCTGTAAAATTAGGGAACTGAATTAGGTGCTTTTCAGACTGTGTTTCAAAAACAAGTAGACCTCCATCTCTATTTTAACCATAATTGCTTAGCTTTTTTTCTGATTTCTCTATCAAGGCTTGCTCTATACACAATTTCCTTTGAAAAAACAAGTATGTTTTTAAAAACATTTGCTAACCATTTGTAAAAGAAAAAATCAGACTTTTCTCTCTCTAATCTCACTCTGCATAGACCGCTACTATGACCGGATGTGTGGGGGTTTTGTCTATACCAAGCAGTTCTCCAGCGGAGACCAACTGGATTGAATGTGAGTCAATTCAATTCTGACACCACCTACCTGAAGTTAGAGTCAAATCCCATGTTTAGAGGCTCAATCCCACAAGACTGCCCCCCCACTTCAGATGGCAGTAGTAGGTTGTCACGTACACTTCTGATCAAAAACTGTAAATCATGCTAGTGGGGTTTCTATCCTTGGGTTCGATTAATATGCAAGGACAGCTCAAAGAACTCAGGGAAACATGTTTACTGGTTTATTACAAATGATATTACAAAAGATACACATGACGAGCCAGATGAAGGTGAGGCACAGGGCAAAGTATTGGAGAGATCAGAACTACCAACCACCCTCCTAGCACCTCCACATGTTCAGAAATTCAGAAGTTCATCAAATTGTACTGTTCAAGAGTTTTGGCCAGGTGTGGGGCTCACGCCTGTAATCCTAGCACTCTGGGAGGCCGAGGCAGGAGGATCCCTCAAGGCCAGGAGTTAGAGACAAGCCTGAGCAAAAGCGAGACCCTGTCTCTACTAAAAATAGAAAGAAATTAGCTGGACAACTAAAAATACATATAGAAAAAATTAGCCGGGCATGGTGGCGCATGCCTGTAGTCCCAGCTACTCAGAAGGCTGAGGCAGAAGGATTGCATGAGCCCAGAAATTTGAGGTTGCTGTGAGCCAGACATATGCCACAGCACTCTAGCAGGGGCATCAGAGTGAGACTCTGTCTCAAAAAAAAAAAAAAGAGTTTTTATAGAGCTTAATCTTCAGTCTACCCCATTGCCCCACCTGCCCACCCATCATTTACCTGGAGGTTGGTGGGTAGCAACTGAAAGTTCCAACTCTGGAATCACTCGGTCTTTCTGGTGACTATAAACCCAACCTGAGGCTGTCTAGGGGACCCACCCTAAGTCACCTAATTAGCATAAACTCAGAGTGAGCAAAAGGTGCTCATTATGAATAACAAATGACACTCCAGGAAATTACAAGGGTTTTAGGAGCTCTCACAAGAACCCAGGACAAAGACCAAATATACTTCATGTTATAACACACCACTGAAGTCAGTGATCTCTGGATACCATTCCAGTTTTACAATTCTGTCTTCTGTGATGTTTTATACTCATATTTCTGACCTATTTCTTTTTCACCATGTCTGGAATTCCATGGAGATATATTAAAAGACAAGCTAGTGTATGTAGGGCTGTAGAACAAATTAGAAACCCAAATGACTGTTTAATCTTTATCTATAGATGCTGATCCCATGTAGCAAAAAGGATTTTTCTCTAAGATTAGCAAACAGAACAAAAACAGATTTGATATTCTTTCTCTAAACTAATCCCTTACACAAAAACAAAAAACCTGACCCTAATTCTTTATTTTATTTTAATTTCCAAATTTCTTAGCATGACATTTAAGGCCTTTTGGCAACCTGGTACCTTTCAACTATCCTTTCAGCTTCAGTGCCTTGGCCTTCCCTATCAACCAGCACCCTCTTGACTGCGTAGTTTCAAAACATGCCTTGCATTTTCACATTCCCAGACTTTCGTTCATGCTGTAACCTCTGCCTAGAGATAGCCTTTCCTTCCCAACCCAACCAGTCAAATCCCTCAAGGCCAGCCGCAACGGAAGTCAAAATACAGGTCAAGTTAGTGGAGAGGTAGGGATTCTGGCTTATCTAATAACCTAACCTTGAGTACCCCAACTGGTTAGCATGCAACAAATGTTGAAATAATTACTGCAACATTAAAGGAAAGTAATGATTATAAACAGGAGAAATCAAGCATCATCTATATTTGGTATCAAAACATTCACTTGTTCTTATAGACTTAACATCCTGCTAAAACTGTTCACAAATAACATCACACGTGTTCAGTACAGGTGTGCAACACCAACAACACTGTTCACATTCAAAAACCATCATAGTAAACCAATGACTACTGCAAGTAAAGTAGGTAATACTGACAAGCATGGCTGACCCAAAGAATATTTAAGGCTAAAACTATCACTTTTGATTATGAAAAAATTCAACTTCTGATTCTCAGGATAAACGATAAACTTTATATTTGAACAGCATCAGCTGTAAAACTTAGATTGTTGGCTAAACTGATTTACAAAGTCCAGTGAACTTTCATTAGCAAATCAGATAAAACAGGTCAATCATTTGAAGAGTACCAGCATAGTTCTGTTCTCTTACCAACACAGGTCAGACGTTATTTTTTTTTTTTTTAATTCAGTCAATTACTTTCCAAGGTTCTCATCTGACATACTATCAAGTCTCTCAAGAGAGTTCCCCCTCCCTGGCCCCTATTCGTGTCCATCCCAAATCTCGAGATTAGGGAGGGGACAGCCTGGAGATGATCATTTTTCAGCTGAAACTCCTGCATCCTAAAAGCCTACGACCTTAGCCTGAGAGACACTTTCACGTTGCCTCGGCTGCTGCCTGAATGAAGGCCTTGCCTCAAGCAGGGCCAACTCTGGCACGTTTTTCTGTTTCTGAAAGCGGAGCTAGGAAAAACAACCAGATCTAAAGACATTCGTTTAAATCCGTTTGACACCTGCTCCCTTTCAAACACTACAAGCAAACTCCAAACGCCTGAGCTGCAGCAGCAGCAGCAGCAGCGGCAGCGGCGGCGGCGGCGGCGACAACGACAGATCCTGAGGCCGAACTGGGTCAGGGTTACAGTTACACTTATGTCGCCTGTTTACACCCTATTGTCTGCAAACTTGAGTACAAACTTAAGTCCCTCCACGGCAGCGTGCTCGCTGGGCCTCGGAAATCCAAGCGATGTTCCTGACGCGATGTTCCTGACGCGGGAAGGGCAGCACCCGCCCGCTGATGGCCGCGCGGCCCTCCCCGGCCACGCACGCCGCGGCCTCTCGGGCCTCTCGGGGCCGGGTCGCTCGGGGCCACGCGCCTCAGGCCCGGCCCGGGGACGGGGTCCGCGTGCGCTCCCGCGCTTTCCGCGAGCCCCATCGCCCGGCGGTTCCGGCCCGCGTCCCATTACATAAACAGCCGGCGCCCGCGTCCCAGGCCGGCCCCCGCCCCCACGCCAGGGCCCCGGCCCCGCGCCCCCCTCCCCGGCCCCGCACCGGCGCCCGGCCTCGAGCCCGCGGCCTCCGCCCCGCGCCCTGCACCCCGGGAGGCCCTGCCCGGCCCGGCCCGGCCCGCACCGCCCGCCCCGCCGCGCAGGCCGCCCCGCCGGCGCTAGGCCCCGCGCCCCGCCGCCCGCCTCACCGTTCTGCTGGGGCCGCGCCGGGCCCGGGCCTGCGGGCGCGGCCGCTCCGCCGAGCTTGGGCGAGACCCGGGCGCCGGCGGCCGGGTGCGGGGACCCGGCGGGGGCCGACATGACGGCGCTGCTGGCGACGCGGCTCCGCTCCGGGAGGTGGGCGGAGGGACGGAAGGCGGGGCCGGAGAGGCGAGAGGAAGAGGAAGGAACACGCCCGGCGTCACCGAGGGGGCCACCGGGGCCGCTGCCGAGGCGCTCACGCTCCACCGCGGGGCGCGGCGCTGCCGCCTGGCCGCCGCGGCGCGGGGGTCCCGGCCCGCCCGCCTCGCCCCGCGCCCGGACTCCCGCCTCGGGTCCCGCCGGTGCGCGCGGGCCTCGCGCCGCCGCCGCCGCAGCGCCCTCTGCAGGCCGGAGCCGGGCGCGCAGGCCGGGGCGGGCCGCGGCCTTCGATCCGGGCCGGAGGGCTGAGCCTCGGTGCGGGAAGGGGCCGGGGCCCGCGTTCTCGGGAGGGGGTGTGAGAGCTGCGGGTGGTGTGCGGAGCCCCGGGCAACGCCAGACCCGCCCGCCCCGCGCACCCGGCCTCCGGAGAGGACCCTGCAGTCTGGTTTGGGTTTTCAGCCTTTATCCCTCCTCCCCCAACTCCAAAGGAAATCCGGCATTCCAGCCCCACGTCTGTTGGGAATGTATGATTCCTCGGCAAAGAAAGAGGAAACGTTTCTCTATGCTAAACACGAGAGTATCAATAGGAATAAGAATTCATTATTCAAAACTTTCCCCACTGACTAAAAGTGTCTAGAGAAGAGAAAGGGGGGAATGGAGTAAGGGAATGCCAGAAGACAAACTTTTATCTTCCCTTTTCTTGCTAAGGGTTGGCTTATCCTGTTGGTGTTCGGAGAAGTTGTGGCATCCAGAAGAACTCAGATTGTTCAGTATACATTAGTGACATCTGTATTTTTTTAAAATTATTTAAATATTTATATTTCATTTTTTAAATTTTTTTTAAAATTTTTTTTTCCCCCACAGATAAGTCAACGAAAAAGGCACATTAGTGACATCTTTAAATCTGCCTGGTCTGCCCCAGCATGCTAACTGGCAAGCCCTCTGGTACATGACCCGAGTCATCTTGCCATCTTGGAATCATCCTGTATTGCCATCATTCTGTATTGGAAATGAAATTTCTCAGACACAGTGAATTCAGAATGGGATCGAACAAGACGCTATTTACTGAAAGATGATGCAAAGCATAAAGTGCGTTGTCGTCTTAGCATAATCCAAAGCTTCCCATTAATTGTTGCCGAAAATTAATGATACTTGGTATTCAATGCACTAAATGAACTACAAATAGGATGTTAGTGGTTGGATTAATACTTTTGAATGCTAGGAATTTCAACTACAATATACACAAAAGGGGCAAGACCTTTTTTCCACGGCGTTTCCGGCTTCTCTACAGAAAACTAAGCCCTACATGAGCAAAAGATCACACTCTGCTTCATCAAGGAGATTACACAATTACAGGTGCCAGTGCTTCCCAGGAGACCTTTGAATTTGGATTAAGGGCTACAGTTTTGTGGGTAAGGGACTAGCTAGCTAGGCAGTTGGCTTTCTGCCCCTGGAATGTATCCTCCTGAGGGTAGGAAGCCACTTTTAATCAGAGGTATATGGAATTAAGGTGAACCCTGTCTCTTAAGGGGATACATTGGGACCCTATGTTTGAATAGATCTTCCCCACAATCTTTAGCATCTAAGCTGCATCCCTTTGTTCACTAATTTGCCATAGAATTTTTTCTAGCATGTTTATGATGGTATTCAGGACACACTACCCCAAAATATGACACCTTGGCATATTAAATCTAAGCTGAAGGCATTGAGAAATGGCAGGTGCAGGAAGGATTCTGACCTTCCCCTGAAGCAGGTCATTAAGAGCTTCATATGACAGGTGCCCTCCCTGTGTCTAGAGGAAAGAAGCATTCTTATCTCTGAAGGCCTAAATGAACAGGCCTTGCTAGATTTCTCTTACTTTACCACTGTTAGCTCATACCTCTTTTTGTCCTATCACATTTTCCCATGACTCTCTACTGTTCACCAAACCTAGAATAAAACATTGAGGTTAAACTCAGGTTTCTTCAGGTCTTCCTTTTGAAGGCTCCAGTGTCATACAAAACTTATATTAAATAAATTTGTGTTCTTTTCTTTTGCTACTTTGTCTTTTGTTATGGGGACCCCAGCTGAGAACCTAGAACGGTAGAAGGAAAAGATATTTTTTCTCCCCTATATTCTTTTACATGACAAATCCTACAACCTTATAAAAATAAGTTATTTCACTCTATTGCTTTAATTTCCATTACAGCTGTCAGTGAAGAGAAGGATTAAGGATTAAATGAATACTTACCATGTACTAGGCATTGTGCTTGTAACTTTAGATATATATTTTTTTCATCAAGTCCTTACAATAATTCTGTTGGATATTTTTCTTATCCCCATTTTACTGGTGAGGACACTAAGGCTTATAAAGTTCAAGCAATCTTAGTAAAAATCATGAATTTGTATTAATAATTAGCAAAACCAAAGATCAAATGAAGGTCTATTTAGTTCCACAAACTTTGCTCTATTCCCTTATAACCCACACTACTGGGTTAATTTACATTTTTCTTCACAAAGCTATACTGACTATGATAATTGTTTTGCTTGTCAAAGTATTTTCAGTTTTACATATTTAGAATTTGTTCCAGTATTGGTTAGACTGGTGGATCTCAAAGCTTTTGAAATGCAAATTCTTAGGCCCAACCCCAGACTTACTGAATCAGAACCTCTGGAGATGGGGGCCCAACAACAAGCTCTCCAGGTGACTCTGATGTACAGGAACGTTTGAGAACCATTGCTTTTGAATAGCAAAGTTATGCTGCATTGGTTCATTCTTACTTTGGGAGATGATGATGACGCTTTTTTTCAGGCCATCTCTCTAATCTTTTGCAAACCCATAAAAGTGATATTTTGTAAATTTGTGATTATAGTATCATGAATGCCAAATATTATACTTCCTGTGTCAACTGAGATTCTTCCGATGCGCGTGTTGATACAGATGCTGAGGCCTAGTCTGTGTGCAGTGGGAAAGAGCTGTAATTGAAATTAATCTCTGCCATACATGCAGAAGTTTTTGATAAGTGTCAAATTGTGACACATTTGCCACTATTTGTCATCCCCAACTTAGGACTCGTGTTCTCTATAACAGAAGCTGTGGAAACCTTGGGCAACTGAACACCTATCTCTGTCTTAAGAAATGCTAGTTCTTTCTCTATTTAGCCTGACTTTCCATATTCCTCTGCAAAGTTTTTTATTCTCTAGTTTTAAATCACATTTGACCTTTGTAGAGCACCCTTTCTCTTTTAGTGGCATTCTCTGTTAGGTATCTGCCTCCCAGTACAAAGAAACACTTTTCTTCTTTCTCCTCCTTTGTCTGATCTATTTACAAATTTATTACATTTTTAGCAGGATGAGTGTTGGGGATACAAAGATGAATAAGGTACAGTCTGTCCTCAAAGGTATGTAGAATCTTTTACATATATTCCTGCAGACTTTTATTTGGATTTCTCTTTTTTTTTTTTGAGACAGAGTCTCACTCTGTTGCCCCGGCTAGAGTGCCATGGCGTCAGCCTAGCTCACAACAACCTCAGACTCCTGGGCTCAAGCGATCCTTCTGCCTCAGCCTCCCGAGTAGCTGGGACTACAGGTATGCGCCACCATGCCCGGCTAATTTTTTCTATATATTTTTGGTTGACCAATTAATTTCTTTCTATGTTTAGTAGAGACGAGGTCTCACTTTTGTTCAGGCTGGTTTCGAACTTCTGACCTTGAGAGATCCTCCTACCTCGGCCTCCCAGAGTGCTAGGATTACAGGTGTGAGCCACTTTGCCCAGCCTTGGATTTCTTGATTTAAAAAAACTTGGTGTTTATTATTATTTTTTCTTCTGCTCCTTGGGAATCTTTGTTTCTTTTTTCCATTATGGCATTCCAACTTGAGTTTCACCACTCAAATTGTCATGAGAAGAAATAATTTCACAGACCTTTATATTATTTGATTATTTATATTGATGTTATTTAACTATCATGTAAGTAAGTCTCAACTAAGACACAAATTTAAGATTCTAAAAAAAAAAAGGATGGTAGTATTAGGCAAATAATTACCACATAGTCAACCTAAGCCCAAAAGTGCATACACTTACAGGAAATTCTCTCAAGTTCTCACATGGACTATTTGGCTATTATTTTAGACATGCTGTGATTTTTGTAGTATCCACTTCTGCAGCCTACAGCAGTTTAGAAACAATCACAAAGCAAGGGAAAGAAATGCTGTTAAGATAGGTACGTTGAGAGCAGCAACCACTATTAATTGGCAGAATAAGTATACGAAAGACAAGAAAATTGGAAAATGGAAGAATTAAAAATGCACAGTAGTCCAAGGCAATTAGTTAAATTGAACAACTTTATGTATTCCACTGGGAATATGATAATCATAGCCCACAAGTCTCTGCCATCTGAGAATTTATACCCTGGTATTCTGAAGGGAATAGAATGAAGGGAACTATCACTTACTGAACACCTGCTACATAACTTGATAGCTCCATAGAACATCACTAAACAGATATCCATAGCTCTGTCCCTCAATCACAAAGAAAAATTAAACTATGCTGTGCACGTGTTTCAGAAGTCAGGTGGGATATAGAACCCATTTTTAGAACCTTAGAAATTCTTTTACATATGAACAGGTGAGGTCCCCAAAGCTCCATCGTTCAGTCTCAGTATTCAGAAGTCCAGAGTAAGGCATGCATTTCCAACAAACAGAAAGGTGAGATAGTCCTTTGAAGTTTTAGAACCATGCTTAGTCTTCTCCTTTTTGCCAAGTTGTAAAGTGGCACCTCTCAGATTTTAATGTGCATACGAAATCTCTTGAGGATCTCGGTAAAATGCAGATTCTGATTGGGTAGGGTGGAGACAGCCTGAGAATCTGCATTTTAACAAGCTTACAGGTGATGCTGATGCTGCTGGTCGGGACTGCACTTTGAGTAGCAAGGTTCCAAAGGGCATCTTTTCATTTACATTAGAAAATCCATTAAGGAAAGAAATGTCCCTCCTTGATGATCCCAAGGGCACTTCTTAGCAGCTGCAGTATATTCACACCTGCTACCACTTGTGTTGATGTGCAAATTAAAATTAAAATGTGCCTGGCATTTCCGGCCTTTCCATAGCAACAGTACTTACTTAGTTAAATGGGTGAACCATCTCCTAATGGGTGAATGGGTGCCTGATGTTGACACTGATTCCCTTGCCACATATTCAACAGTGTACCCATGTGTCAATTACTTTTCTTCCTACTGATTGTTTTTTGTTGTAGAAAAAGAGTGAATTAGTCTGCTTGGGCTGCCATAACAAAATACCATCAACTGGGTGGCTTAAATAACGGAAATTTATTTTCCCACAATTCTGGAGGCTGGAAGTCTGAAATCAGAGTGCCAATACGGTTAGGTTCCTGTGAGGGTTCTCTTCCTGGCTACCTTCTCACTGTGGGGATAGAGTGAGAAAGAGCAAGCTCTCTAGGGTCTCTTCTTGTAAGGGTACCAGTTCTATGGGATCAGAGCTCCACCCTTGTGACTTCATTTACCCTCAATTGCCTCCTTAAAGGCCTTATCTCCAGTATAATCACATGAGGGGGTTAGGGCTTCAACATATGAATTTCGGTGGTACATATTCAGTCCATAGCAAATTGCATTTTCAGATGGCACGATTCACTCTGTACTCTTCAGAATTGTATTTTTTTATTATTGTGTTTGTTTATTGCATTGTATTATTACTATGAATTTCCATTTTTAAATCTCTGCTTTTATTGTCTTCTTCAAATTACTCTTCTTACGACCACCTTCAAAATTTTCACTGTGCTCTCGCTGACAGGGTGAGAAACAGGTGAGAAAGCCCCACCCAACCCCCTTTGATCTCGACTGATTGTCTCTTCCTTGGTGGTCTACGATGTCAGTGGGCTTCTGTCGCCATCTGGTGGACACTGTGTAGATGTGCTCTGACTTGAGACGATCCTGTCATGGAAGAGTGTGATCAATGAAGTTTTCCATTTGTGCAATTGATCTGAAAGGAATGCATGGGAATATAAAAACCAAATGGATAAAAAAAATAGTTTGTTTCTAGGCAATTAAAAAAGGTAACAAATTTTATGTGTTGGATTACAGACTAGGACAATACACAACAAAAAAATTTAAAATATTCTTTAATTCTGGTAGAATCCTTCAACTCCACACCCCATAGCATGTAACAGTTTATGAATAGTCCCAGCACCGTGGACCAACTTAAGCAACGCTGTTATGCAGTGGTCTCATTTGAGAGGACAGAAAGTTCTCTACCTACATCCATTGCTATCTACAATCTCACTACACCTGAACATTTCAACATTACGAATCTACTTCTTTCTGATAAGATTGTCCTATTTCTTTTTATTTTCAAATGTAGATAAAGCTTCGTCTTCATTTTAACCTGAAAGTGTTGAGGCAGGGATGTGATGGGAGACAGCGTGTGGCAGAGGAAAAGCCGCTGGTAGTGTGGGTCACGTCGTCTCAGCACGTGGCTGGATTGCACCTGGCTGGGCCATGGAACAAGTTCTAGTCAGTGAGTTATGAGTTAAGATATTTAAGGCTGGGCGCGGTGGCTCACGTCTGTAATCTCAGCACTTTGGGAGGCTGATGAAGAGGAAGGATCGCTTGAAGCTAGGAGTTTGAGACAAGCCTGAGCAAGAGTGAGACCCCATCTCTACAAAAAAAGGAAGGAAGGAAGGAAGGAAGGAAGGAGGGAGGGAGGGAAGAAGGAAGGAAGGAAGGAAGGAAGGAAGGAAGGAAGGAAGGAAGGAAGGAAGGAAGGAAGTTGGCCAGGTGTGGTAGCATGTGCCTGTAGCCCCAGCTACTCGGGAGGCTGAGGCAGGAGGATCACTTGAGCCCAGGAGTTTGAGGTTGCAGTGAGCTGTGATGATGCCACGGCACTCCAGCCTGGGTGAAAGAATGAGACCCCATCTCAAAAAAAAGATTTTAAAAATCCATATGATTGTAGGCAAGTAGTTACCATTTGACAATAAGGCAGCAGAGCAGATTTTATAATATTGAGTAATCTTTTTGGTTAATTTCCTTAGTCATTTTTCCATTAGTAAAACAAATGAGACATCAAGTATGCAGCATGCTCAGCGTCTTCCTCTCCTATAATAAAAGTGGTATGAGATGCAATAAAATATAATGAAATTATTTTTTTCATACTTAACCAGAACATAGCCATGTAAATAAATGCTGCCTTTCAAAGCTGTCAACTTGGGTAATATGCTTACTTCATCAGGGCTCTAGTACTCAAAATACACTAGAAATCATAAGCCTTGGCTTCTCCCCAGCCTCGATGCCTCTGCAGGCTGGCTGCCTCCACCAATTGCTAAGCTGCCACTAAGTGAGCTATACAAGGACACTCAGCCCTAGAAGGTGTAGCACCTGATGTAACTAGGGAGGAGTTCCGAGGCCACTAAGTCACAGCAAACCTGACCCTGCCCTACCTACACTGGACCACGTACTCCTCAGACTGAGGGCCAGCCCTACTGTTGTGTAGGTTTCCTGGAAGACTTGGTTTCTTCTTTTTAACCTATGACCTGGGTGGCTTGGTGTAGTGGATAACTTACTAGGCTGCTTCTGTCTTGTTCCACTGTGTCCCTTCCTCCTGCCCTGCTCCACTCCCTGATTCTCAGTTACAGGGTTACTGCCAGCCATGCTGTTGCTACATGACCCTGCAGTTCCTTGGACTAGGAGTAGGTACTTGACAAAAACAAAATTATGAGTTTTAAAAAGGTAAATCAGAGTCCTTTCTCTCTCCATTTGGGACTGAGGATAAAATAATCCCATTTCAGTTTGGAATCTCTCTTCAATGGAGGAGCTGTAAATTCTGGAGCTGTAGGGGGCCGCCTTCGACTTGATGGAATGTTTATCAACAGTGTGTCTGTCCTCTGCCTTGTAATTCTGTCATCGTCACCAGGAAAGAAACAGGAAAAAGACGAAAGTCTAAATGCAGTTATCACCGTGAGTGGAGAACCTGCAGAGAAGAGTGATGTAGCGTACTACTGCTGCCAGCGATTAAGGGCCCGATTCTAACCCATGCCAGAGTCTTGGCCGAATTCCTAATCCTTAAAGTAAGAAACTCTCCCTCCTTTCTATTTAAACTGCAGGTTGAGTATCTCTAATCTGAAAATTCAAAAACCAGAATGCTCCAATGAGAATTTCCTTTGAGAGTCATTTTGGCGCTCAAAAAGTTTGAGATTGTGGAGCATTTTGGATTTTTTATTTTTGAATTATAGATACCCAACCTGTAATTTGATAGTTTCTGTTTCTTGCAACCAAATGAGTATAACACAATACCCCAAGGTTCTTGCATGCATCCTGATAAAGTTATAAAAGGAAGTGTCTTTTTTTAAACAGCTTTATTGAGATATAATTAATATACCATACAATTTACCCATTTAAAGTGTACAATTCATGTTTTTTATTAGGTTCACAGGGTTGCACAACCATCCTCAAATCTAATTTCAGAACATCTTCATCCTCTTCAAAAGGAACTCTGTACCCATTAGTTCTCACTCCCCAAGCCCCACCCACTCCAGCCCTAGTCAATCACTAATCTACTTTCTGTGTAGATTTGTGGCTTCTTTCATTTAGTATAATGTTTTCAAGTTTCATGTGCATCGTAGCATGGAATCAGTACTTACATTTCTTTTTTATTATTGGATAATATTCCATTCTGTGGAGTGAGGTTAGATTTCACAAATGGTCTCTGCCTTTTGCCCTCTGCACATTTACATTAGTAAATCCCTAAAATGTTGCAGCTTTGGGTGTCGATGGAACTCGTTTGGCTCTGTAGTATTCCATGGTTTCCCGAATTCAGTGGATAATGAGGTCTTAAAAAGGGAGTAGGGTGGTGAGAGTCTCCTGGAAAAGCCATTCATCAAAATGCTTTGCGTAGCCAATCTCCAAGAATCAGAGGATTCTCAAAATCACAGGTATGATCACAATTTCTATTTTCACATTGGATAACTGCACAGGATTTACCTCAAATGGCTGAAGACTGTTTGAGTAACTATTAATAGTAGGTACTTTTCTTTAGGTTTTGAGGTATGACATGATTTGAAAAATTATATATGAAATGTTAATTATTTAAATTGGTAAACGCAGAAGAAATATTAATAACTACTATTTACTTATTTATTTTTTGCCTCAGACTCTCTCTGAGAATAAGACTTTTTTTTTTTTTTTTTTTTTTTTAAGAGAGAGAGTTGTCTTGCTGTGTTGCCCAGGCTGGTCTTGCGCTCCTGGTCTCAAATGATCCTCCTGCCTTGGCCTCCCAAAATGCTAGGATTACAGGTGTGAGCCACCATCACTACCATTTATCGAGTGAATGTTTGAAGTGTGCTGGACACCTGACAGATTATTTTTAATCTCTCTTTGAGCTGTGCTCTGTTATCTTCAGTGGATAGTGGAGAAAACTGAGGCTTAAGTAAATTACTTCCCTTGTCTATGGTTTCATAGCTAGTGAATTGCAGAGTCAGGATTTGAAGCCAAGTCATCTATTCTGCAACATTCACATACTGTATGTTGGTGATTGGCCTATAGACAGGATAAGTACTTGGGAGTAGATTTCTTTATACTCTGTGAACTTTATTAAAAGCTTTTTGATTGAAGGCACACTTTCAAATTTGCACATGTGTGGCTTTTCTGGAAGCATTGCAGAATAGTCAGCACATTTTAGGGTCAAGTAGCTTGGGATTTTCTTCAAATTTGCACTCATGAATCTTGCTGCTGCCTGAGAAAATGGTAGAAAGTCACTGAGGTGCTTAACAAAGCAAAGGGTTTGACTGTCATCAGATTGGCTGGACTTGACTTTGAATGCTATTTTCTGTTTATCACTCTGGCATTCTTGAATGGATTTAACAACTCTCTGGAGGTTCAGCTTGGTAAATGTAACATGCTCCTGTTGACATTCAGGAAACTCTAGTATTAGGGTGTAGATACTTGTTCTTGCTGGTGAGCTGATGTTGGTTACAGTAGTCATTACAAAGGCCATGTTTTTTAAAAAGGCAGGACAAGTGAGGGAGGGCAGAGAAACAAATAAACTTAGTTGTAAAAGTTTTTGAATATTTGTTCATTCTGCATTTCAGCTCCCAAAAGGGAGTCCATGTGCTTAAATGGAACACATTCTCCAGATTGGAGTTGGCAGTGCTAGATGCAGCTGAATGATTAGACCTAAAAGCACTACTTGACCTGATTTGGAGGAAAAACCAAAGAGGGAGGTTTCCTGGGATTATAGATTGAACTCCTGAACTCCCCAAATTAGAATATATTCTCCCCTTAACCCCCCATCAGCCCCCATTCTCCTCCCCTGCCCTGTTTTTTTTCTGTTCTTCTCCTTCCTTTCTGTGCAACACTAACTTTCCTATTTAGAAGTCAAACCTGAGATCTTGGCAACCCAAACCTAGACTTGAATTCTAGCTTCTCTGCTAGAGAAGCAGGTTTCATAGGCTTATTGTGAAGGGTAAGTGAGAATACTTATTCTGTTTAAAACAGATAGTACATAAGTGCATAATAACTTATTAATAGTATTATTAGCCTTAGTCACATTATGCTCTAATCACTTAAGCTAAGTGCCAGAATAAAGTTTAGTAAGAAAAGATAATATCTGGGTGACTACGCCTTCAGAAAGCTGAAATTACCATTGCTACTTACAACAGAGAGTGTTGTATTTTAAAACTGATTTTTTTGGGTTTTTTGGTTGGTTGAATTGAGGATAATTTCTTTCGGTTTCAGAGAAAATTTGTTGGAAGATTTAGATAATGAACTTTCTAAGTTCAGAATACATGGGTATTTGAATAATCAATTCCAATGCTGTTAAATGTTATTTGTAGATAAGCATAAGTTGAAACTTTTTTTAAAGTAGTGGATCCTTTTCATTTCTCTTGTCATCCTTAGCAAAATATCAAACTGTAGCAATTCACGTGCATATCTTCTGGGATAGATTGAGATTAAGGCTGCGAAGGCAAGGTGAGCAAAAGCCTTTGCTGGACTTGGGGGAGAGTACAAGTATATCCCTCCACCAAAAATACCATTGAGTGCCGACCTTATGATAGCCCAGAGGGATGGCAAATAGTAATCAAATGAACACATTGTGCTGTGGGAAGGTCCTAGAACTGCCCCAGGGAAGTGATGGCTGAGCTGAGATCTGAAGGTTGAGTGTGAGTTAGCCAGGTGAAGATTGGCAGGCATAGCAAAGGGAAGAACATTCTTGGCAGAGGGAAGAGCAGGTGCTAAATTCCAGAGTCAGGAAAGAGCAGGGCATTCATGAAACGAGGCCTGAGTGGCTATAGCCAGCAAAGGGTGGGCACAATGTGCCATGGACTGGAGAGGTAGGAAGAGGCCAGCCAGCAAGCAGGTCCCTTAATCTTAATCCTAAAAGCAATGGAAAGTGATTGAGGGGATTTTAAGCAGAAGGATAACATAGTCGAGTTTGCAACCATAAACAGAGTTTCTTGTTTCTATGACTTCCCTGAAGTTTTTGCCTGTCCTGTTTGAGAAAACATTGCCATCCAGAGATGTACCAGTATGAGTCATTCAGATAAGCTCAGTTAAAATTGCCTTTAAAAAAAATGTGATTTTATACTTTATAGTAAGGGTGGCCACTTTTGTGTACTTCTTGGTTATCACCTCTCAGAGACCATTTCTCTCTGGGGGAAGAATTTAATCACTATGGTATGAGAAGTTCTTCTCTTACCAGGGACTGAGTGATAGGGTTGTTGAATGAACCCTGAAACTGGGTTATTGCTTCTCATGGTAACATAATACCATGGTGTGATACTTGAAAAGCCTGCCACAGATCTGTATCAGAAGGAATGCTTTGTTTTATTTATTGATTTTTGTCTAGCAAAACAAGGCATTTGTCTTACCTCTAACTGGCAATTCCAGGAAGACTATCCAGTTTCTGGAAAGCTATCTTTGCCACCATTAAGTGAAGTTATTTCTGTTTAAATAACCTAGTCATTGCAGGAAGGGTGGAAAGGCTAGACAATTTAAAAATTTGAACAATTAGTGTACCTAGAGAGTATTAAATTGGGAAACAGTACAGCTAACAAACAGATTGGCTTTGGAGTCAATTGGGCAAGGACAAGCTTTGCTGCTTACTAAGCCATTTGACCTTAGGGCCAAGATAGTTAACCTCTGAGCATACTTTTCTTCATCAGGAATCGTATGATGAGGAAATGAGATGTAAATGAAGTTCTAGTGTAGTCCTTTGTGTGTTTTTATGGATATCAAGTAAGATATACTTAAAAGAGCACTTTTTTTTTTTTGAGACACAGTCTCACTGTGTCACTCTGGCTAAAGTGCAGTGGTGTCATCATAGCTCACTGCAACTTCAAACTCCTGGCCTCAAGCAACCCTCCAGCCTCTGCCTCCTAAAGTGGTAGGATTATAGGCATGAACCACCACTCCCAGCCAAGAACATCTTTTATTTGTATAAATTACTCTTGTTTGATGAAAAGGGATTGTTGACCATAGTTCACTCAGCAGTTATATTATTGAAGATCTGAAGTTATGAACAGATCAGTTAGGAGGTGATTAGTGTAACTGTAAAAGAATTCCTTGCTTGGTTGAAAAGATTTACTAAGCAGTTCCTTTATATTTGGTTCTCCTTAATGAATCTAAGATAGAATGGACTTAGAAAAGTTTGGTTATGTGCAACTTTTCAATTACATTTGTAAAAAACCTTAGAGTCATCTTTGAGTCTTCTCCACATACAGTCTGTGAAGAAATCCCACTGACTCTAACTTCAGAATATCCAGAATCCAGTCATTTCTAAGCCACCAAAATCTCTTGCTTCTGGGAGAGTAGAATAACAATCTCCTGTCTCTCTGCTTCTACCTTGGCTCCCCTACGGTTGATTCTTACACAGTGGCCAGAGTGATCCTTGACAAACCTCAGTCAGCTTATGTGCTGCTATGCCCAGATCTCTCCAGCAGATTCTCATCCACTCAGATTAAAACA